>LR812520.1:23983523-24056020 GCA_903798195.1 Danio kyathit
AGATTATTAATAAATTATCAAAAACATTTTACTGAGCTCAGTGTCGGCCGTCACCGGATAAAGTCCAATCTTTCTTTAATTTTTTGGACTTTTGTTTGAAAGCTTAGTGGCATTGTAGAGGTCCAATTTACTGTTGTTTGATTTAAATTATAGCCTATATATGCGCCAAAAAACAAGTCAAAGGAATGAGTGAATTAATAAAATGATTCTTAAATGTCGATATTGTTTTTACTCAAAAAAATAACAAATGTTTTTTGTTTGTTTTTTGTTCTAGTGATCTTTAATATATACTGGGTAGCTACGCAAAATATTTTCTAAAATGTCAAGCAGGAATTTGTCGATTAGCTTTAATTATGAAGACAAAGAAATATTAAAAATAACAAAAATAAAATGATAAAAAAAATACAAAGATAAAAAGAGCAGCATTTTGCTAAATATAATAGTCCTTTATATGCTTTAAATCCTGCTATGTGTTGTTTCATATTCGTTTTTATTTCACTTGATGCATTAGTTATTTAAGGTTTGAAAGCTGAAAGAAATAACAGCCGTCCTTTAAATCATTATTTTACCATCAAAATGTAGTATATTTTATATTAATATCAACTTTTGATATAAAAAAGCTGTGTAATTTAATTGATTGTTAAAAATGAAATAATTTTATGGCATAACAGTGTTTAGTTGCTTTCGCTTTCGTTCTTCACGGAAGCTTTAACAGAAGCGTGTGCCGCATTCACCTCTGACGTGGCTACTCAGCCTGTAGCCTAGTTAGGGATTTTTTCGTTGTGACGATTAAGCAAGAATCATAATGCATTGCATATTCGGCTCATTCTTCAGTAGCCTCAACACAGGCTGGTAGCCTAGATTTAAACGGATCGTTTATAAGAATGAGCGATTAATAGATTAATTGATCGTTAATTTAAATGATCATTGATCACGGGATTTTGTAGAAACTGACATCCCTAGTTCAAAGTAAAAAAAAGAAAAGAAGAGAGATCATGCTTTTATGATGTTAGTTTTCATACAATAAAAAGATTTCAATCAGAGAAATCCTCTGGCTTTTTTCCTTTTTTTTTTTTTTTTTTTTTTTTTTTTCTGTATCGAAAACATACCGAACCGTGACACCACTGTGTCGTATCGAACCGAACCGTGATTTTTGTGAACCGTTACACCCCTAATATATATATATATATATATATATATATATATATATATATATATATATATATATATATATATATATATATATATATATATATATATATATATATATATATATATATATATATATATATACTGTATAGTGAAAGTGCCAGATAGAGATATTTCCAATATTAATTACCTTACCTGAATCTACTGTATATCCAGTGTTACATGATTGCATTATTTTTCATACAGTAAATTTTGCATATCCAAAAAAAAGCAAAGATAATCAAGCAGTTGTGTTCCACAAACATGAAAGCGTTTTAAAACATTGATATGAACTACAAAGCATGCTCAAGCCAAAGTCCTTCAAAGCCGTCTGTGACAACACTGATTAGAAGCAGTGCAGCGGGGCAATAAAGAGGGGTCCGACTGAAACAGTAAAGTGTGAAATGAGAGCCATGATGGGGACCATCATCATTTGATTCAGGAGCAACCTTCATTTCAAATACGCACAGCACCTTCACGCCTGCCAGTCACATCAGCCCACCACGCTGGAGGAGCTGGAGGAAGGCACCAGTGTGGGATCTTTTAATGGCAAACACAATTAACAGGCAGTTTACTGAGGGAGAAGAGAACAAGTGAGGGAGAAGCAGCCATTACCATCGCACTAATACCAATTTCATGCTCTTCGTAGTGTAAAAGAATACCATGTCCACAGTCATTTCGCTGTGCTGAAACACTATCTGACAAAGGCCAGAACAGGAGTGCAGGAGCAAATTGAAATAAGCCACTTTGGCATTCTGGTCCACAAGCCAGGTGTCAGAAAACCTTCACCCAAAAAAAAAGGACATTGGTTGAAATTCATGACTTGACATTTGATGGTTACTTACAGTATCTGTGTGAGTATTTGTCCAATTAAAACAGTTTATTATCAGTCACGTATCATTTCCTAAACACATTTTACCACCGTGTTTTGTCATTTTATGCTAGAAATATTTCTGAATGAATTTTCAGTGAAAAATGTTTGACAACAAATACAGTGATGCCTGCAGGCTGTTTCCATTTACTCTTAGAACCATGGAGGGATACATTATTGATAATGCTATTAACATGTAGCATGTGTAAATCATTCTTCGTTTCGTTGGGTGCATAGAGCACTGAGATGGAAAGGTACAGTAGGTCTTGCATGAAGCTTTCATATTTTACATTTTCAATATTCTACTAGTAAGAATAAGTGACGTCAGATCACGCTCTTTCTGATGGCTGAGCACTGAATGTCATTTAGTGACAAGTGATACATGTATAAGATCTTATATAAATAATAATATATATATTTATATACAGTATATGCAAATTTATATCGAAATATCGGAAATGGGGTTAAAAATCATATCATCGTTATTGAAAAAAAATCTATCGCGATATATTTTGATATCGAATTATTGTCCAGCCCTAATATTCATTCATTTTCTTGTCGGCTTTGTCCCTTGCGGGGTCGCCACAGCGGAATGAACCGCCAACTTATCCAGCACGATTTTACGCAGCGGATGCCCTTCCAGCCGCAACCCATCTCTGGGAACTTCCACACACACATTCACACTCATACACTATGGACAATTTAGCTTACCCAATTCACCTGTACTGCATGTCTTTGGACTGTGGGGGAAACCGGAGCACCCGGAGGAAACCCACACAAACCCAGAGAGAACATGCAAACTCCACACAGAAACGCCAACTGACCCAGCCCAGCCGAGGTTCGAACCTCCGACCCAGCGACGTTCTTGCTGTGAGGCAACAGCACTACCTACTGCGCCACTGGGTTGCCAGCCCTAATATATATATATATATATATATATATATATATATATATATATATATATATATATATATATATATATATATATATATTATATATATATATATATATATATATATATATATATATATATATATATATATATATATATATATATATATATATTTTTTTTTTTTTTATTTTTTTTTTTCCTTAGATATTTTCTTTTTATTAGATATTTTCCCCAAATCATGCAGCCCTACCAAAAAATGTCCCCACAAGGGATTATTTTTACTGGTATTTCTATATTTTATAATAACGGAATACATATTTCTATGTTTATTGATAATAAAAACTGTGAATAATACAAGATACAAATATGCACACACAAATCAACATCAATTTACGCAGTATTATGTCCTAGCGGAAATTGCTGATAACTGCGTTAGTCAAGCTGCTATTTATTTGCCATAACAGGCTCTGTCTGAGAAGCTGAAGTAATAATGAGAGCGAGTTAAGCCATGTTTGACCAGTCGCAAATCAACATATTTGAAAATCTATGGACGGCAACCTCTTATTCCAAAAAGTAATAACATACAAACATTAATAACTCAAAAATAGCAGTCAATCAAGGCCAGTACAGAAACATGGCCAGTGATTATAGTGACTTAATGATTTTAGAGTGAAGGCTGTTTCTTGTAAGCACTGAAAAACATTGCGCACCTTCGCCAATTAGATCAATATTGTGTAAGGGAAACACATCCATAAGAAGAAAAGATCTATATAAGAAAAGATCAATATCTCCTCTAAAGTCCCCCTGTGACAGTTAAACAAGCTCTAGATGGAAATCATAGTCTATTCCATGTCAAATAGGCTTTTAGTGGAACAAAGATGGAAATGAAAGTGTGGGCCCACGTTTATGACCAAACAGAGAATGGCTCTGCGTAGTTATTGCTTTTTGTGTATTCACTTCTAAAGGTCGTGAGGTAATTGGTGAGGGTTCCTTTACCAGAAACATACAGTAAGCCTTCATGAGATTGAACTCTGTTCACAAAAGACTGCGTCGCTTCGTCGCTTGAAATAAAACCCGTTTTAAAATGTCAGCAAGGTTCAAGTTTCGTCTGCGAGGTAGGATTCTCCTCTCAAAATACCACAGAATCAAGCCAGAAAAAAAGGCTGTGGATTTCAACAGAACGAAATCACGGCACAATGGCGAACTGAAGAGCGAGTGTATACATTTCATTAAAACATGCCAGGTTTTGGCTGGAAAGAGGAGGCATTTTAAGCTGCATGTGATGTGCTGTGTTTCATTTCCACAGGGAGACTCTGGAGACTGGCTTTATCACTCTCTGCTGGTCGTAGCCATCCACTGAGACAACAAATCAATACTGGCTTTTTTCCTGCCAAAGTAAGCAAAATCTTCTCCCTTTCCAGAAAAAGAACAGTGAGAGTGATCAAATGATAGGGAATGATGTTGTCTGATGTCAGTCAGAATGATTCTGCAAGCTATTCATACGCTGTAATATATACAGATATATTCAGTGCCATTGATGTCTACTTCAGAATTCATAATTACACAGTGAGGTGCATTTGATTCAGTTTTGTTGAAGTAAGGTAGTAGGTAGAGGTGTGAACCTACACTGGTCTCACGGTTCGGTTACGATTATCATGCCATCGATTCGGTTCAATTCGATATCTCGGTGCATCACGGTGCATTGACGATTCTTTCCATACACAGTTTTTTATTTTCTTCACAGCACAACAATTCTTGTATTAAAATGTATATATATATATATTTATATACTATTTGTAAAACAATTTTGTCCTTTAATACAAACAGTCAGATATATAAACTGTACCTTTAAACAACACAAGCATTTATAGACAATTTCGAGGGATGTAAACAAAAACAATGGCCCTAACGTATTTCCTGTTTTACATTTTTAATTTCCATTGCTTCTGAGAATCCAAAAAGGTCCACATATTGATAAATAGTGTTATGACGACTGATTTAAAGTCAAGTTATGATTGAATTGCCTCTTGTTACAGTTAGGAAATAGTTTAAAGTCAAGCAGGAAATGTTCATGGGCCAATGACATGACCACATTGAAATATTATAGCAAATAAACAAATATAAATATCCCGCTCGCTTTCTGCCTTGTCTACCAAGTTCTTTCTTACACCCCTTTGATTGGTCACGCGCTCAACAGAAAGAGCTGCAATTGGCTCTTACATGCTGGCGCTCTACACAGATGCACTCATGGGCCACAGTGAGAGAGAGAAATGGAGATTACTTTCATTCTCTTAATCGCCAAGAAATAGGGGCTTTTGCTGTAAGTTTCAGTGTAACAGTGTTCAGCAAACACACACGCAGTGAAATTGTGCACATTGTGTGTTTTTCGTAGTTAGAGCGTTGTAAATAATCGCGCTCGCGGCTCGCCTCCCTCGCCATAGTAAGCTACGGCGACATAGCGCATGTGAGGTAAATGACGTCAGTATAATAACCGGTTATGATTATTACTGAACCGATACCGAATTGTCCGCGTCTGCATCGCGGTGCACCAAAGAAACGATTAATTTTGACACCCCTAGTAGTAGGACTGCATGATTAGTCGAAAAAAAGATCATGATTTACGAATCTCGATTCGACCCACACACGATCTTAATCCAGCATCTGTACGATTCAGTCAATTATATTTTCAAATTCGGGAAAAGCATATAGAAGGTCGCACAAGTCTTCACATTTGTTTCCCATATGTTATGTTTTACATACGTTGCACAGCAATGTACACACCTCCATATGGTGTTGAAGGAGTCACATACTGTATTTATAAGGTATAATTCACCTAAAAATGTAATGTCTGTCTTAATTTAATGATGTACTCATGGCTGGGAAATAGAGGTGTGAACCTACACTGGTCTCACGGTTCGGTTCAGTTACGATTATCATGCCTTCGATTCGGTTCAATTCGATATCTCGGTGCATTACGGGTCATTACATACACAGTTTTATATTTTCTTCACAGCACAGCAATTCTTGTATTAAAATGTATAAATATATTTATATACTATTTGTAAAACTGTTTTGTCCCTTAATACAAACAGTCAGATATATAAACTGTACCTTTAAACAACACGAGCATTTATAGCAAATAAACAAATATAAATATCCTGCTCGCTTTCTGAGCCTTGTCTACCAAGTTCTTTCTTACACCCCTTTGATTGGTCACGCGCTCAACAGAAAGGGCTGCGATTGGCTCTTACACGCTGGCGCTCTTCACAGATGCACTCATGGGCCACAGTGAGAGAGAGTGGGGGAAACCGGAGCACCCGGAGAAAACATGCAAACTGACCCAGCCAGGACTCGAACCAGCAACCTTCTTGCTGTGAGGCAACAGTGCTAACCACTGAGCCACCATGTCGCCTTAAATTTGATGTTATTAAATTAAAAATATTACTTTATGTATTAGACAAACTAGCACACTTATGTATTAGACAATTGGCACACTGCCTACATCTGACATGCTTTTTTCCACATGTTTTACATCTGACATGATACTTCAGAAGTATCATTAGATGTTATTGTTTTAGATGATCCAAGGTGCATCTTAATCTTGAATGAAAGAAAGAACATGTGACCTTTTGTTGAAAGAATCACAGAATGATTTTCATTTCCATTTCTCATAACCTAAAAAGCCGAAATGCATCTTCTTGATTTCATTACCTCTTCTTTCTTGTTTATTCAATATTATCTATTAGCTTTGCATTCAAGTCATACAATCATATGTTCAAACAAAGTTTAATATGCACTTTAAATGGCGCGTTTAAATTGTAAATGTATTAATGACAACAAACCAGAACACTAGTCCACTAAAAGCAGCATTTGTAGTGGAAAAATGAGTTCAGGTGTGTTCTCTACTAAATTAATATTAATGAAACATCATCCAGATGCAGAGAAAGGGCAAAATCATAACTAAAAGCATTTACGCAATGATCCCAATGTTGGCAACTTGACCCCTTTCCGAAGCGCACTTCATCTTTCATAACACAGCCCCCTCCCTCCCTAAGGCGGAATAGTTAAACACAATCTACAGAGATTCTTGCCTAGTCTTTTTGCCTGAAATCAATACAGGAATTGATCCCCCATAGCTGAAATGAAGCCACAGCGCTGCAGCAGCCCAGCAACGTTCAGTGCAAGCCCAGAATATCATTTAGTCCTGTAACATAATTATAGAGAGCAATACAGATCATTTGGCATCAACATCATTCTCGGCTAAAGGTCTCCTGAAGCTTCGATTCGCTTTTCAGAGACTTTAATGAGTGAAACGGAGCCGATTCAAAATGTGGCTGATCACTAGCTAGGCATCTGTGAGGGGCCTACTAATTGTGACCGACCATGTTCACTCATGCCTCCTGTTATTTTGATTGAAAAGATACCAAACATTCCTTAAAAGATTCATTAATGATGTACTGGAGAATGTTTAGAAATGCAATGGAAATCAATGGGTTCCAGGACAACACTGGGGCCTTATTGACTATTTCTCAAAATATATTTTTAAAGGGGTCATGACATATGAAATTAACATTTCATTGGTCTTCTGGCACATAAAGGCCATTTTCTCACTGACTGTGGTGCTAACATGATGGCATTAACAATAGCAATGATTTTGAAAAGTCATAATGTTATTATGAAAAGTAAATGTTATCCATTTGCCTTTATCCTAATCTACTGCATAATATACAGCAGTGCATTAAGATCAAGTTTGAAACCACCCCAGAAACTAGGGCTGCACAATATATTGTTTCAGTATCGATATCGCAATTTGCAGATCCACAATAGTCACATTACTGGAATATTCTGCAAAATCCAGTCAGGATTAGTAGACTATCAGGCACAACAATTCACAATATGTGATTCGTGGAGTTATTGCAAAGTTTATCCATAATAGAGTGAAAGTTCATAATTTGCATATGTTTTTAAGGCATGTTTAAGTATTTCAAGTGAGTTTAAAACATACGGGCGCAAATAATTGCACTGCATGTTGCTTATAGCCTGTTTCCACTGAGTGGTATGGTACGGTATGGTTCGGTATGCTTTTATGGGAGTTCCCACTGTCAAAAGGTACCAAAAAGTATACCACACCACTTTTTGAGTACCCTTTCTAAAAGCACGACAAAAGGATACCAAAAGACGGAGCTACTGTAGACGTGCAGATGAACTCTGTTGGTTTACAGAGATATGTCACTAGTGCGTACACAAGCAGGAGAATGAAAACAAATGAAGCACCAATTTTAAATACACAGCTGAGACATGACGCCATAATAATATATACATATAATAACGAGCCATGGTCGACCCGAGCTTAAACAAACCTTGTCGTCATATTGATGAACACCCACAAAGCCACAAAGCAGAATCCACCCTGTGCCCCGTATTTGTTTACAAGGCTGTCTAAAGCCCTCGCCGTGTGTCTATATTTTAAAAAAAACTAATTCTTAAGCTGATGATAATAACATGAGTGTGATCATTGAAGTGCTTCTGACTACCAATCCTTTCAGAAATGGACAAACGCGAGAGAAGTGCGAAAAAACAAAGGAGAAGCCCGAACAAACAGAGCAAATGATTCTTTCAGCAACCTTAAACATGAACAAACTGCCATGTTTAACTATTATCATCGCCTCTTGGACTATTATGAACTCAGAATGATGGAATTACTTTCTAACAGAGGTTACATGTGCTGGTGAAGATTAAAAGATAAAGGTGAGAGGTTTGCACAGACTGTAGGCTATATGTTGTGTGTTGTTTTTGAACCCAAATAAGGACTAAACGCATGTTGTGTGTAGTTTTTCTGTAATTGGTGACATATCGAAGACTGTGTGTATGTGTTCATATATGTTGCATTTATTTATTTATTTTATATAATTGCAGACGTTACAGTAGGCCTGAAGTCATAATCAAATTCTGTACATAGAAAGGTTAGTTATTAACATTTATACACAAGTATTTATGTGCATAAAAGCATCTGTTTTGTGAGAAGTGCTTCTCGTATGATATGTGAACGACCAACGCAATCTCACGGCAATTCGTAACTTTTTGATTTAGTGGCTAATTTGCATGAATTCGTACGATCTAATTCGTACAATTTTGTATGATTTGCTCATCACCCAATGACGGTTGGGGTTAGGGATGGGGTTAGGTGCCACGCCTCTTTTTTATAATCGTACATTTTCGTACGACTGAACGAATTTGTACGAATTAGCCACAAAGCGTAAAATACTTACGTTTCCTTGTGAGATCAGGCTGGAACGACCCTCGAGTTGACCCTTGACATTTCCTCGAGCGAGAATGACGCAGACCGAAACTTTCTGTCGTACACCATGCCCACCAGACCATTGATACCCTTTTGGCAGTTGAAATGCAAGCCTGATAAAGAGGACCCGTACCAACCCGTACCATACCGTATTGTACACTCAGTGGAAACAGGCCATTTAATATAGACACATTTTATTTAATTATTCAAATGATGAAGTCTATAGTGTTATTTTACATTTGATTATTACATTTCTGTATGTAAATAATATTTGACGACCCTGAAAACCATGAAGCACTGCTTATTTTATCTGCATCATTGCACTATTGCTTTTATCTACGCATGTAATATTATTCAGTGCTTCCCACAGGTTTGAAATATACTTGCGGTGGCAGCCGGATTGAAACACATCCTTTACCCATGGCACATCTCAAATGGATAATATTTATTAATAAATCAATTAATAATTTGAATAAAAAGTGTAAATTATTTAAATAAAAGGCAATTAAGTCAATTGACCATTTCTAATGTATATATTTTGCTGACAGTTTAGATGTCATTTTTGTCCTCCGTTTAGGTTAAAGAACCTATTATTTACTTTTTCACTTGGTCTCGCGGCTGTGCACGCTGTCAGCTGTGAAGCCAAGGGGAAAGAAATCTTTAATAAAAAGAGAAATGCAAAAACTGCATACAAGCTTTGAAAAACAAAAGCAAAAGTCCACTCCCGGACATTTTAGAAGATTTAGAAACACCGCCCGAATGCATCTTTTTGGGTCTCTGCAGAGCACGTGTCTGAGGAAGTGTTGTTGACAGTTCTCGCGCACACACGATGAGCAGTACAAAATATGCAGTTACAGAGAAGATTTTCCACTGTTTAATCGAACGAGGATGTTTGGTTATCTTGGGCGGATGTGTAAAAGAATAATAATATTGGTTAAAAATAATAATAATCAAATATACTTGGGCACCATTAATATACCTGGGTGGCCCGCCCAAGTAAAGTCTATGTGTGGGAAGCAGTTATTTTATGCTCTCCCATCAATACCATTCTAATCAACACTGATTTCTTTCCAAATAGAGCTATTCAAGTCATCTGGTGGAAATGTATTCATATCAAAATGTATATCGCAAAAGGCTAAATATCGCAATGTCATTTTTTTTTCCCAATATCGTTCAGCCTTATCAGAAGCACAAGCTATCCATCACACTTTAATTAATTATTAAACTTGCGATCAAATCCAATTTTCTCTGCAGTTCCTTGCCCCAAAACTTATTATTTTTTTCTGTTGTTGTTGATGTGTTTATAGTAGTCACTGTGTCTTTAGCAGTATGTTCTCTGTTCTCAGACTCCAAAAGTAACAAACACTCAACATCTTTTCCAAAACACATTTCTTCTGAGTTGGTTTTAAAGACAGCTTTCTGTTCAACAGCACCACCAGTCACACTCTTTTGCGCAGCTGCAGCATTTCTTAACATGACCTAACCTCAATTCTAATTGGATAGACAATTTGTTCACAAAGCGAGTGGAGAAGGGAAAAAAAAAAAAAATCAACACATTGACTTGAAAAAGAAATCTTCACATTGTTACACTGTGATTGATCACGTCTGGTGTGAACAGATCCATTGGGATCTATTGTTTTGATTCAAGGGTGTCATTGTCTTAAAGCTGTGCCACTTATTGGACATTAGTAATAACAATGGCTATTTGGTGGCAAATCTAACTAAATAAATATTTAATATTTCAAAGAAAGCAAGCCATACACAGTTGAAGTCAGAATTATTAGCCTTCCTGATTTATTATCCCCCCTGAATATTGTTTTCACAATTTCTGTGTAATGGATATAAGATTTTTCAACACATTTCTAAAACATAGTAGTTTATAACTAATTTCTAATTATTAATTTTATCTTTGCCATAAGTCAAAGATTATTTACTGTCATCATGGCAAAGATAAAATAAATCAGTTATTAGAAATGAGTTATTAAAACTATTATGTTTAGAAATGTGTTGAAAAAAATCTGCTCTCTGTTAAGAAGAAATTGGGGAAACAAATAAACAGGGGGTCTAATAATTCAGGGGGGCTAATAATTCTGACTTCAACTGTATGTTGATAGCATGTTCCTGTAAATAGAATTAGTGTGAAAAGAATAAAATTGGTTGGCATCATACTGGCCCATAGCATTTAGTTTATCTAGAAACTACAATCAAATGTATACGTTAAAGTACGTTTTTGTGGTTTCATAAATAAAATGAAGCATGTATTTACAATGTGCTGAGATAATGTGTGTGAGAGAGATAATATAATGAATGATTCAATGAAACCCCCATAAAGATTTTGCATGTTTTGGTTCTAGATTAATCAATGTTTAAAAGAAAAAAACCTTGAATTAATTATTTAGAGACAAATACTGTACATTTCTCAAGGTTTCTGACATAATATAATTACTACAACCTTCTTTTGAAGCGTCAAGTTGTATTCAAATGTAATTTTGATCGCTACTGTAGACATCAAGTTTTAATTCCCAACTCTTTCTGTTATCCCAGCACTTATGTAACAAACTGAATGTTTGAAACTCAGAAATAATAATAATAATAATAATAATAATAATAATAATAATAATAATAATACCGATTAAAAAGAAAAGGTCAAACACAGATTTAAATGCACTGCTGTGAGCATCAAAGGTGTAATAAACCTATGGAAATTGTGATCATTGAGAATTAAGATTGATTGGGTGCCTGCATCAAGACTGCAATCTTTCAATGATTAGTCATGCAACTCTAATGTATATATCAATAACTATTTCAAACTAAAGTAAAGGTCACATGTTGGTCCAAGTTCAAACTCCTGCACTCCAGGAGAGAGTCCTGTCATGCTGTTTAAAGGCTCCGAATGAGCTGTTTGTGAGCAGATTTCTTCATACCACACACTAGTGGCCGAGATAATGATTGACTTATAGGTTCATGAACTGGCAGTGTACGGCAGTGTGATAAGCTGAAGGGTTTCTGTCTCATCAGTGTTTCTTCGAACACTTACATATTGTGCAACATGAAAATGTTTAATGATTAAAATGTATGTATATTTGTTTCTGTTCTGGCTTTTAATATATGTGGAATGTAGACAAGATGTTCAATCTTAGTGTCTGCATCAAAATACATTTACAAATGGGATTTTCTACTAGAAAGCATTAACACTGTGTCTTCTTTAAAGTTGAAGCAAAAAAAAAAAAAAATGTTAAAATGTAAAAACATTGGTGGAATTATGTTCCAGCATCATTTCATTTAAAAGGTAAATTCATGTTTTTTAGACATAATATAGCATTAAAAATATGATTATACTATTTTAACAGATTTATTTATCAAATATATGTATATGGGTAGAGATAGGAGTAAAATATAGTGGTTAACATGATCGTGGAACAGTATAAACATTAAAAAAAAATACTTAAATATGTCATGAACAATTTGTTTTGTTCTAAATAAGCTTGACAGAATTTTTCAGCATCGTAGTTTTGTTACACTGGGATTTTAGTGGGTGTTTTCTGTAAATGCTGGTAAAAATGTATGTTATTAACTATTTTTATTTTCCTCAGACAAAGGATGCATTCTAATGCTTTGATTTCTTGGATCCTGTTGTCTTTAAAGCTATATATTGGATTTTAGTCAACTATTTGATCTGTTTAGAGCACTGGCACTATGAGCCTTAGTAAACACACAAAAGAAAAATTGCTTTGATCATCTAACACTAAAAATCCCTTCATATACTGTATATTTGGATGTACTGGGTTGCTTAGATATGGGTTTAAGTCAAATATTTTATTCTATAAAAGGTCTTGTAAATTTTCTTCCTAATGTCAAAAAAGCTTTTGTAGCTCAAAATGTATTGTATTGACAAATTATTGATCATCTGAAGTTAATAATTGAAAATGTGCCGTTTATAAAATGTGTGTAGGTCACTTTATTAGGTACACCTTACTGTTACCGGGTTGGACCCACGTTTGCCTTCAGAAGTGCCTTAATCTTTTGTGGCAGAAATTCAACAAGGTGCCGGAAATATTCCTCAGAGATTTTGGTCCATATTGACATGATAGCATCACGCAGTTGCTGCAGATTTGTCGGCAGCACATGAAGCGAATCTCCCGTTCCACCACATCCCAAAGGTGCTCTATTGGATTGAGCGCTGGTGCCTGTGGAGGCCATTTGAGTAAAGTGAACTCATTGTCATGTTCAAGAAACCAGAGATGATTCGCTCTTTATGACATGGTGCGTTATCCTGCTGAAAGTAGCCATCAGAATATGGGTACACTGTGGTCATAAAGAGATGGACTTTATAAATAAGCCTCAACCGTTGATACAAGGCTGGATGGATCCATGCTTTCATGTTTTCATGTTTCATTTTCTGACCCTACCATCCGAATGTCACAGCAGAAATCATCACTCATCTGACCAGGCAACGTTTTTCCAATTATCTATTGTCCAATTTTGGTGAGCCTGTGCGAATTGCAGCCTCAGTTTACTGTTCTTAGCATACAGAAGCGGCACCCGGTGTGGTCTTCTGCCGCTGTAGCTCTTCCGCCTCAAGGTTGGGCGTGTTGTGTGTTCAGAGATGCTCTTCTGCATACCTCGGTTGTAACGAGTGGTTATTTGAGTTACTGTCGCCTTTCTATCAGCTCTAGCCAGTCTGGCCATTCTCCTCTGACCTCTGGCATCAACAAGGCATTTGCACCCACAGAACTGCCACTCACTGGATATTTTCTCTTTTTCTGACCATTCTCTGTAAACCCTAGAGATGGTTATGTGTGAAAATCCCAGTAGATCAGCAGTTTCTGAAATACTCAGACCAGCCCCTCTGGCACCAACAACCATGCCACATTCAAAGTCACTTAAATCACCTTTCTTCCCCATTCTGATGCTCAGTTTGAACTGCAGCAGATCGTCTTGACCATGTCTACAAGCCTAAATGCATTGAGTTGCTGCCATGTGATTGGCTGATTAGAAATTTGTGTTAACGAGCAGTTGGACAGGTGTACCTAATAAAGTGTATATACAGTATGTCTGTTACCTTTTCTATATTTTATACAAGAAAAATACATCTAAATATATTTTTTTTTACATGGAAGAAATATCATTAGTCATATACAGATTAAAATAATTTTACTCATACATAAAATTGCAAATACAGAGTTTTTTTGGTGGGAGTTGGAGATAAAAACATCTGCCAAATGCAAATGTAAACACTTACACCAGGAGCAGATGTCACGAAGCCAGTATCTGTGTGAGCACTGCATGTAATTGCAGGCCATTACTGGATTATAAATATTCTCAAGTTTCCTCCAGAACTCGAAAAGAACTTCGTTTTTTTTCCCCTCAGCACAGATAAAAGCTCCTGCAGGTACAGCATCTGACTTTGACATCCATGATATGGATGTCTGTCAGCTAATGGGCCTTTCATAACGTTCATATTGCAATTTTGGCTTTTAAGTCGACAATTTTCTATCATGGTACTTGACTTGCTATCAGGAAGTGGTCATTGTTGGGGTTCGGGGCCTTCCATAAAAAGCCGTAGCCTTTTGTGTAAGCGGCCACATTAATCTGGTTTTTAACGAACACTGATGGCCATCCCGGAGGATTTTTTAATGAATCCGTGAGCACACACAAAGGCACACGTTTAGCGCTCTCGGAAAAGCAGGATATTAAAATGAGACGTCTGACAGCACTGCCAAAATGAATGGCCAATTTAATTGCCCCACGGACAGCCATTATTATGACATTTAGTGAGGTATTTTCAGTGGCAGACAGGAGTCGTTTAGAGCACGTTTTAAGTGCACTCTGCACGCCAAGGTCACGTTGCCATAGTCATAACACTCATGAATAGAAATGCTAATGAGAGTCGTCGGTAACAGTTCTATTTTCTCTATGAAAGTCAATGCCCATATCTGCTCGACTTAAAAGAGGAAGCTTTATCTCACCTGAGCAGAGATGTCATCCGGCATGTGCTGTGCATACCAAGACGTCACGGAGAAGAAGCATTTTCTCTTTAGCTCGTCGCTAACAGAGAGATTTGTGTAAATCAGATGTGCTGATGCTAGATCACACATGGCACACGCTACGAACAGCATGCAGGAGGTAATACAGACGTGGAAGTTGAGGAAAGGCCTGAGTTGCAACACGCCACCATTTCAAAAGGGACACAATTAAAACATTTGATTATGTTTTGATTAAGTTAATTGATTTTAATTCAGGGACATGAAGTCTTTTTAAAAACCTTTAATGCCTCTGTTTTTCTAGACTAATTTGGCCACTAAATTAACAACCTGCTTGCTTAAGTGCACTTGATAAGAACAAAACATGATTTAACAATCACTTTGATTGCTTTGAAATAGAAAAAGGAAGGAGTGAAAAGTAACCTGATGTGCTTATTACATAAAAAAATCTAATAATAATAATAATAATAATAATAATGAAACAACAGTTATATATGTTTTTCTATTTTTATTAACATTTATTTAAAAAGGAATAGTTTACCAAAAAAGGAAATCCCCATTTTCATTTACTTTGCCTCATGTGGTTTTAAAAAATGCTGGTTCCTGGGATCCTGCATTCCTGAGTCAATGGGTACCAGCAACCATCATTTTTCTAAATATCTTCTTTTTTATTCAAAAGAAAAAAAATGATAAAAGAGTTTTGGACAACTAAAGGGTAAGTAAATGATGGTAAAATGTTATTTTATGAGTAAATATCCCATTAAATCACTAAACTAATTTTCATTCATTCATTTTCTTTTCGGCTTAGTTTATTAATCTAGGGTCGCCACAGCGGAATGAACCAACCAACTTATCCATCACGTTTTTACGCAGCGGATGCCCTTCCAGCCGCATCCCTGGGAAACATCCACACACACTCACCCACACACATACACTATGGACAATTTAGCCTACCCAATTCACCTGTACCCCATGTCTTTGGACTGTGGGGGAAACCGAAGCACCCAGAGGAAACCCACGTGAACACGGGGAGAGCATGCAAACTAAACTAATTTTAGTCCATTAAAATAAATATTATGGCCCTTTGATATTTCCTTTTATAAGCCAAATAATAAAAAAAATTATAAAAAAATTATATTATATTATATTATATTATATTATATTATATTATATTATATTATATTATATTATATTATATTATTTTATATTATATTATAGAACTGAATGGAATTCAGAAAGAATCTATATAGGCTTCCTAATTTTGTTTATTTAAATTGACAAATTATTTGTTTAATATAAATTAATTATTAATTACAATTACAATTATTATTATTATTATTATTATTATTATTATTATTATTATTATTATTATTATTAATATTATTATTATTAATAATAATAATAATAATAAATTCTACCAGTTCTAATATAAATACATTTTTCACATTTATTATAATTTTTTATTTACCTGAATTTTATTCTGACAGGCTGTCATGAGTTTCTTTTTGTTAATATTTCTCATCTCATAAAAAACTAAAAATGATGCTTAACTGACTTTCAGAGCAGCTGTGGACATGTGTCATGCCTAGGACCAGACAGAATCTGTGGACATTTATTGCTACTATTTCTGCGCAGAATATTGTGAAAAATCAGTGGATTTATGCGGAATGATTTTGGGTGTATCATAACTAAAAACTTAATAAATTAAATAAAAGATAATATATTTTTAATGTTTATTTAAATGTTTACAATGCAAATCCTCATAGATCCACTTATTTGGTAAACAAAGCAAGTCTCTCATATAATAGATCTACAATACAGGTATTGTGTAAAGCACTTTTTTGTTTTTAAGGAAAGGCAGCCTTTGCTGATGCAGCATGACAAATTGCAGCACTGCGCGTGAAGAAACACGCTTTCTCAGTGGCCATATCTGTATACTGTATCTACTAAAAGACTGAAGTTATTACTTTACAAACTGTATTGTAAGTATATCATATGCACGTTTTCATATTAGTCATTACTGAAATTAATTAAAAATTGAATAAGTATAAACTTACACACATTTACACAAGTTAATAGACTCAATGATGGGCTGAAAATCTGTGGAAATCTGCGCCGATTCCATGTGGGCCTAGTCATGTCCTTACATGTCCTCAATTTTTTTTTTTTTTTTTTGCCCTCAGAGTTCATTGACAGGTTTTGTACAGTAAAAATACTTGCATATTACAAGTGAGAGATTTTTGAATGAAGGGTGCATTACTTGACTTTAAAATTATTAAAGGAAACACACTATCTACTATCTATGATTATTTATTGAACATCAACGTTGAACAACTGAAATTGCCGAAAATAAAACACATTGCCTAAAACCAACAGTCACTTTTTTCTGCCATGAGCGTCATGTGTGCTTAAACTAAAATAGTAAATAGTCTTTTTGTGGTTTAATTTGCACAAACACTGGCTCATAACATTGTTCGGTTTGGCTACTTTTAATTTATTGTTCAAAAAATTGCCAAATTCCATGTTATACAGCTATTTCCATTTTTATGATGTTTTCCACATTGTGGACATCATAAAGCCCTAAAATACTGTATAATTGACTACACAAAAGCATTTTGAAAGTCTCTGGCATATTTTGTAATTACACAAAAATAAAATATAGTTCATCCCTCAATCACATCCTTCAAAAACTCAGGCTGGGTTGGTTGATCTAATAGTAGTTTAAAACATATAACAGATTTGAGTATTACTGGCTTAGACATAAATAATTATAACCTTACGATCCACACCACTGTATGTTTTGACTAAGCTGTTGCTTTTTGACAAAAAGGAGAAAATGGCATGCTGAGTGCTTCAACACGCTGTCAGTCAGACATGATAATGTACCTAATAGACAACACGTGAGTGTGAATTTGTTAATCAATCATGGAAATTGAACCAGAATTATCAGGAAACTGAGTGAAGAAGTTTCTAAAGAGAATAAACACCAATTCCAACCATTTTCAAACTGAAAAAAGTATATACAGAATTATCTACGCTATCATTCAACATGAGCTGCATGAATTCCAATTCAATTTTTATGCCCTTTACTCGCTAACTTCCCTCCGTCTCGTTCCCTAGGATGTACTGTACAACACTGACTACATTATACTAGTGTCCTACTGTACTTGTGAAATATCTGAATGGGTTCAAATGGAATGCTTTAAACCCTGGGAAATATAGGTGCTGGAGTGGACATATGAAGTCGACTCGCTCCCTCTGTCAAAATCGGGAGATTAAAGGTATGTCCTGTAAACTTTCCTCATTCACTTGACAAAATGGATCACACTTTAAAATTCCAGTGGAGATTAGGCTTGGGCGGTAATACGGTAATGTGGTTTACCGCGGTATCTAAAAATAGCAATGCTATCAGTTTACCGTTATACCGTCATAAAAAACAATGCACTTATATAGGAGACAAGGATTAAATATTAAATACAATTTATTCAAGGCCTAAAAATGTGTATGCGTGGTTGTCATCAGCATGGATGAGAAATAGAGAGGTGGGGAAACATGACGAGTTGAGCACCAAGTGACCAGTCTCGAAAAAATACAACTTCTTAAGCATGGGACGATAACCGTTAAAAGGTGTTAAAACCAACAAAATTCTGTTATACCGTTCCTAAGGTATATGTAAGATTTTTTTTTCATTACTTTTTTTTTTTTGTTTTTTAGGACTACAGTATCTCCAGCAGAAAAGGATATCAAGGATAAAGATGCCATTTTTAAGTTGTAAAGAAATCTGTGTTTTTGAAACTAATGAAGACAGCAGAAGTCTTTGAATTATTTGAATTATTTAGCCTGACATGTTTACTGCTCCAAAATATTATAAATGTTTCTCAAAATATAACATATTGTGTTCAAAGAAGAAAAAAGTTGTTGTTTTTTTACCCAGACATTTTAAAAGAATATATTTTAGAGCAGTAATCACAATAGTGTGAAACCAAGATATTCTTATCCAAGGTTATCATATCATCAGAATCTTATACCAGCCCATGCCAACTTCTGCAGTTTGACAGTTTTTCAGGTTTCGACTGAACGAGAAGGGAGAGATGGTAAATAAGGACAAGGCAATTTGCAAATTGTGCAACAAAAAAAGTGACCGCGAGAGATGGAAATACCCCAAACCAATAGGTTGCATATACAAAACCACCATCCACTCACTGCTGAGAGGATGGACCCGAGTTCACTTAGTGCAACAGTTTCAACGCCTTCCGATGCAGGACCAACAACATCTAGTTCCACTGCCAGTACACAGCTGATGATAATGGGGGCTTTTGGGAAAACAACAAAGTACAAAAGGGACAGTGTCTGCTGGAAAACCTGTACTGATGCAGTGACAAAATACTTGGCGAAGGAAATGGTTTCTTTCCGCACAGTGGAAAACAAGTCCTTTAAGGACATGGCACAATTTAATTGATTTGTTTGCGCGTCTCTGCACGAAAACTGTTCTGAATGTTTATGTTAATTTAATTCTGTTTAACAGTTTGCACTTTTTTATAAACTGCTGTTTGTTGCTAATAAAAATTGGTAATATTGTTGTGCATGTTATTTTGTTATTGTTTTAGTATTAGTGTTTGGTATTCAGTTTTGAATGGTTTAGGCACAAGCCAACAGTTTGGTGATGCTGAGCCTTACATCATAATTTTTTTTTTATTATTCACAGTAATACCGTATACTGGGGGAAAATAGGGAGGAGGTTTGACAGTTTCAAATTCTGGATACCACCCAAGCCATGTGGAGATTCCCCCAAGGAAACAAGAATGCCTATCTAAAAGTGGAGTGGAACGCTCCATGTGTTTATAGTTCTGATTCTGGTTCTGAGTCTGGCATCCCTGGTATGAATATATATATCTGGTATTATATTCTATTGATTATTATTGGTAGTATTGTTGACTTATCTTTTAACTGAATTATGGATGGTGGCACAGTGGCTCAGTGGTTAGCACTGTCAGCTCACAGCAAGAAGGTCACTGGTTTGATTCTCAGCTGGGCCAGTTGGCATTTCTGTGTGGCGTTTGCATAATCTCCCAGTGTTTGTGTGGGTATAAGTGAATTGGATTAACTAAATTAGCCGTAGTGTATGAGTGTGTGTGTGAGTATGTGTGTGCGTGTGTGTGTCTTTCCCAGTACTGGGTTGTAGCTGGAGGAGCATCCACTGCGTAAAACATATGCCAGAATAGTTGGCAGTTCATTCCACTGCGGCAATCTCTGAATAGAGACTAAGCCGAAAAAAATGAATAAATGAATTATGGAAATAGATTTACTGTTTAAGGAGTGTCCTTGTAGTTATTCAATACATATGATTAGAGAACTTGATATGGGGACTTTTATTTGGTTCTGTATTCTCAGTTATTCTCAATTATTAAAGTTTTCATAAAATGCTGCAAATTTACAAATAAAAGATGACACAGATTTTGAGACGTATATACAGTGGAGATTGTCACGCATGCTTTGTTCACAAATCAAAAGGCTTGCTGTTGCCAAAGTGCACTGTGCATCAGAAGACAATGACGAACATATGCGAGTGTACACTTGTTTATCTGGGGGAAATGATGCTTAAATTGAAACTGTACATTTTCATTAAGCTACTAAATACGGCTTGATCAGTGTTGAAGAGCTACAATATTGTGAGCTCAAGCACTAAATGGGTCCCTGTCCAAGGTCCTGAAATCTCTTCAGCAGAGAAGGCCATGTACAAAATCTGTTGATTTTACCTTTTATTCATCCCTGCCTTTTAAAGCTTTCAGAGGGATTTATTGCTGTCCTTCAATTTCAAATATTAAAGACTGTAAAATATGTACTCAGAAGTGCAAGTATGAACAATTGTAACATTACAGATTTTTAGAATTTGTAAAATTACAGATTTTTTTAATTTAATAATCAATTAATAATGTGATTAATACAATAATCGCAATCAAATATCATAATGGTAAAATAAGTGTACTTTTCAGGTTGAAATTCCAATGAGGTTATTATATGTAAACTAAAGTGTGTAAATATGAAGTAGTCATATTTGAAGTGGATTAAAACCTTTCAATTTTGAAAAAAAGTGTGTGTGTGTGTGTGTGTGTGTGTGTGTGTGTGTGTGTGTGTGTGTGTGTGTGTGTGTGTGTGTGTGTGTGTGTGTGTGTATGTATATACAGTTGAAGTCAGAATTATTAGCCCCCCTTTGAATTTTTTTTTTTTTTTTAGATATTTCCCAAATGATGTTTAACAGAGCAATGGAATTTTCATAGTATGTCTGATAATGTTTTTTCATCTGGAGAAAGTCTTATTTGTTTTATTTTGGCTAGAATAAAAGCAGTTTTTAATTTTTTAAAAGCCATTTTAAGGTCAAAATTATTAGCCCCTTTAAGCTGTTTTTTTCTGATAGTCTACAGAACAAACCATCCTATCCTGCCTAGCCAATCCTAACCTGCCTAGTTAACCTAACAAACCTTGTTAAGCCTTTAAATGTCACTTAAGCTGTCTTGAAACATATCTAGTAAAATAGTATGTGCTGTCATCATGGCAAAGATAAAATAACTCAGTTATTAGAAATGAGTTATTAAAACTATTGTGTTTAGAAATGTGTCGTAAAAAATCTTCTCTCCGTTAAACAGAAATTGGAAAAAAATAAACAGGGGGGCTTATAATTCTATATGATTATAGATATATTATCATATTATAGACATATATATATGATTTTATTTTATTAATTGTTTTTCATTGTGTATATTGTACACAACAGTGCAGCTTTCAAAGTTCTGTCGTAGTTTCCCCACACAAATCACTTTTACTCTGTTTAAAACATGGACACGTGCCCTTCAAAAAAGCCTAGCAACGGATGAGTGTGTAAAAAACATATTACCGAAAGCTTAGAAACACTATGTGCTTTACCTCAATATCCTGCAACTCTTTGCTCAGCATTGTAGCCATTATTATCCGATCCGCAGTTTATGATCTCTCCACCGCAAGAGAACGTTTGAGTAGACCCAAGCACGCGCTCAGAACTTTAGTGAGCGCGCCTAAAAACACGCGCGACCAGTCCATTATGTCACAGCACACTTCTCACCTCAGCTGCAGCTGTCAGCGTTTTATTGACGCAGGCATGATAAAGTGCCATTCTTAAACCGTCTGTGCTCACATTTATTGTCCATTTTTAAACCATTAACTTTTGAAATTGACACGAATAAGCGACATTTTACAAGTTCTGAGTGAAATGGTAGATTCCGACTGACGAAGTTCAGAGGGTCAAAGTTTACAGTGAAGGTAAGACTTGCCTGCGTGCACACCGTGACGGTTTTGTAAGCCCTCATTTTGTCAATATTTAAACAAAAATGTACGTTATATGCAGAGTTCAGATGCAAAGTGCTGTCTGAAATTTCCATCAAAAATGAAAATTTTTCTCAGCCTCCTTTGTTTATATTAAGCTATTTCAGTTTAAAGACCATAAAAAGGACGTATTCTTTGCCATAAAGGTGGTATTACTGAACCTACACATTGGAGCCTGATAAAAATGATCATTTTAGAAGAAAACTTCATTTCGAGACAACATTTCGAGGTTTTTGCGTCTGAACTCTATGTTAAATTAAAATCATAACTAGCTATCTGTCTCTGTCTGTCTGTCTATCTATCTGTATCTAAACGGTAATAATTGCTAATTCAATCCAATGTTACTTGAAAAATCATACATATGTAGTCATATAGTTTAATCCTCAAGCCAGTTTATAGACTTATTTTTCATTATTTCATCTTTATATGTAGGCTACATTTTACCCACAACCTAATTTCTACCTAATTTACCTCATTTTTAATTGTTATAATCAGTGTAAATCAGTTCAGCTTCATGTTCAGTTTTATGTATTATGTATATATTTTTATTTTCAAATATATAAAACTGCTTTTTTTCATATAGATGAGTCAGATCATATTTGAAAACAAATACCTTATAGTTTCAGACCATTTCAAAATTAGAAACTCTTGTCACTGAGTTTAGTTCAGTATGCTTCAGGGTGGAATGAGGGGTTAAATTTTTGGAGCTTCACTATCACACAAAAGAGAGGAGTGGCTTGTTCTGTGACGTCCTGGCTCCCTCCCCCTTCTTTCCTCAGCGAATAAGAGGTTCAAAGTCTGACAACCCCAAGTCACCAATATGAGCTCTGCTATTATGAAATACCACAACACTATTATTTAGTCACCTGTTATTTTTACAGATTCTAGCTTTCACAGTCAGAGAACATAAAATCTTGAAAAGGAAATGCTGGTTATCAAAATTAATTAAAAAAATTACTGTTGTTGGGATTTGTCTATAATCCAACTCCAATAACTAAATACAATTGATTTCCTTTTTTTCATTTAAATATGCAAACCTCCACTAAAGATGTTTTTAAACCATGTGTAAGTGTAGTAAATCATCACACAAAGCAATTCACAGTTTTCTGCTTTATTATAAAACATAAATATTCCCAACAACATTAAAAAATAAACACAGGGCATCTTAAAAGACTTGTAATTCCCTTTTCGCCTTAAGACATGAGACTTTGTTTTCTTTTCGTTCTCTTTTTTTATGTAGACACCTTTGCCACCATCACGTGTAGAAATAGGTCACTTCACCTTCCATTCACTAGTGTTTATTCCTCCTGCCTGCTTGCATCTCCCGTCTTTGCAGTCAGAGCGGGTTTCTCTCCAACCCAACACAGCAGGCCAAACGTGAGCAGGGCTTGATGTTCAAACACCTGCCGACTGCTGAGGAGCTTTATTTTTTTCAAATCTGCAACTCTGGAGCTGAGCTGAGCTGAGCTTCTCAGTTCTGTGTGTGTGTGTGTGAGTGCACAGTTTGCACCTCAAGCAATTTTTGCAACATCTCTTTAGCCATATTTTTATTATTTTTTTCCAGACAGTATAATCATTCAACAAAATGTTAGTTGTTCTTACAAAATGATGATTTTTTGCACTATTTCTTTAAAATGTTCTAATATATACAGCAACACAGAAAGGGATGAAAACCAAAACAACGTCCCAAAGGACTGTATTTTCTATTACAGTACATTTGTATATTTGCCCAATGTATTTCAAATGAAATATTTACACTCTGTAAAAAAAAGTCAGTCAGTTCTGTTTTTTATATATTATTTTTTTATTCAGCAAAAAAAAGTTATTGATGTGACTAAATAAATTTATAAATGGTTTTAGCTATTCACATATTATTTCTGCACAAATATGAAGCAGCACATTTGTTTATGATAGATAGATAGATAGATAGATAGATAGATAGATAGATAGATAGATAGATAGATAGATAGATAGATAGATAGATAGATAGATAGATAGATAGATAGATAGATAGATAGATAGATAGATAGATGTATGGACAGATAGATAGATAGATAGATAGATAGATAGATAGATAGATAGATAGATAGATAGATAGATAGATAGATAGATAGATAGATAGATGGATGGATGGATGGATGGATGGATGGATGGATGGATGGATGGATGGATGGATGGATGGATGGATGGATGGATGGATGGATGGATGGATGGATGGATCGTAGACAGACATAAACTTATGGATGGATGGATGGATGGATGGATCATAGACAGACATAAACTTATGGATGGATGGATGGATGGACGGACGGACGGACGGATAGATAGATAGATAGATAGATAGATAGATAGATAGATAGATAGATAGATAGATAGATAGATAGATAGATAGATAGATAGATAGATAGATAGATAGATAGATAGATAGATTATCATTATTGTTCAACAAAATGTTAGTCATTGTGCAAAATGATTATATTTTCCACTTATTATCAGAACACAAATGAGTTTAGTGAACATATTTGATGTAACTGTTCTAATGCAAACAAGAACACAGAACTAATCATAAAAACTCAAAGTGTGCCCCAGACTGACTGTATTTTCTATTTGCTCGCTCTTCGATTCATATATTCGCCCTATATTTTTTCAAATCTAATATTTATGTTCGGGACAGCAGCCTCCTCATGCTGAGAGCTGATAAGCCCGAGGCAAGTTACTGATCAGAGGGCTTGTGGATCCTCTAGAATCAGCAGGGGTCAGAATATCATTATAATCAAGCAGCTGTAGAAATACAGAGCCAGAATCCAGCACAGCATTGTCATCACGCACACAGACGCTGGCAACAGATGACACACTTGGCTCCGGTGAATTTTCCCTCTCCTCCGTGTTGGCCAATTCGTTGAATCAGCATTTGATTGATTGTCGTCACCCAGCGTTTGTGTGCTGAAAGAGAAATGATCTCAGTCCTTGGGCAGTAACAAACCTGACATCAGATAAGTGGCCTTTCATTTTCAAAGCCAAGGAAGGCGGCTTGATTAGTCGTTTGTGAGCCGAGCTGTTGTCAGAGCACTTGTAGATTTCACTGGCTTGATGCAACACAAAATTTTGAAGAGCTTATGTTTACTGTTAGTAAGCATATATTCAAAATATTGAACAAAAATCACTTATGATTATGTGTGTGTCTCTGTGTGAGCACATGTATTAGAGACACTGAGAGTTAAGATGCTGAAAATACAGCTTTGCACAGTAAATAAACCATTAAACACAATAATCTTAATAAGAAAAACAATATTTTACAGTGTTTTAGTCAAATAAATGCAGCCATGATAAGATTAAGAAACATCTTTTAATAAAATATTAAGGTTATGTAAGGGATTGTTCACTCAAAAATGAAATTCTGGCTTCATTTAATCACTATATACACTATATACAAGTATATAGTATATAAAAACACACACACACACACATATATACAGATACAGATTATATTGTGATATATCTCATAGGGATTTTTTTTCTCTGCGATATATATAGCGATATACAGTTGAAGGCAGAATTATTAGCCCCCCTGTTTATTTTTTCCCCAATTTCTGTTTAATGGAGAGAAGATTTTTTCAACACATTTCTAAACATAATAGTTTTAATAACTCATTTCTAATAAATGACAGTATTTAATATTTTACTAGATGTTTTTCAAGACACTTCTATTCAGCATTTAAAGGCTTAACTGGTTAATTAGGTTAACTAGGCAGGATAGGGTAATTAGGCAAGTCATTGTATAATGATGGTTTGCTCTGTAGACTATCGAAAAACAATATAGCTTAAAGGGGCTAATAATTTTGACCTTAAAATGGGTTTCAAAAAAATAAAAATAAACTGCTTTTATTCTAGCCAAAATAAAACAATTAAGACTTTCTCCAGAAGAAAAAATATTATCAGACATACTGTGAAAATGTCCTTGCTCTGTTAAATATCATTTGGGAAATATTTAAAAAATGGGAAAAAATTCAAAGGGGGGCTAATATTTCTGACTTTAACTGATCTATCTATATCTATATCTATATATATATATATATATATATATATATATATATATATATATATATATATATATATATATATATATATATATATATATATATATATATATATATATCTATCTATCTATCTATCTATATATATATATATATATATATATATATATATATATATATATATATATATATATATATATATATATATATTATATATATATATTATATATATATATATATATATATATATATATATATATATATTATATATATATTATATATATATATATATATATATATATTATATATATATATATATATATATATATATATATATATATATATATATATATATATATATATTATAATTTTAACTCTTTTTGCAAAGACTTTAGATTGATTGGGATGATTTTATAGGGGAGTGAACTATAAATATATTTTTATATAATTTATTATAAACAAAGTAGTCATAAATAAACACAATCTAGCAAATATTTAAGTGAAATAAACAATGATTGATGGTTTTCTGAGAAGAGTCTAACAGTATTCAGTTACAGAAATTGAATAATCAAATGTAAATTAAAAATGCATAACCTTGATCACATAAACTGTTCAATAAAATGAATCTTTATTAAACTTCTTTTTTTTCTTAGTTTTTTATCCTTTATTTTACCAGGAATTTCCCATTGAGATATGTTTCTCTTCTACCAAGGGGTCCTGGTCAAAATGGCCGCACAAAAAGTTTCAGATACAAAATTAGACACACATAAAATATAACAAATTAAAATTTACACAAGACATTCACATGATTCTTCCAGGTAAGACTTCAAACGATTTTTTTTAAATATTTAGAGATGGAATTGTTTCTAACATGATAACAATCTGCATTTATGCTCTAT
Source organism: Danio kyathit (assembly GCA_903798195.1). Taxonomy (NCBI): domain Eukaryota; kingdom Metazoa; phylum Chordata; class Actinopteri; order Cypriniformes; family Danionidae; genus Danio; species Danio kyathit. The sequence goes on from LR812520.1 coordinate 24,011,046, forward strand.
TAAAATGCTTTGAACTCTCTTTAAATGCTTACTTAATCACAGGCTTTAAAAACACATGCACATACTCTATTATGCTTAATATCTGCAATCTCCACAAATCTCATGCGTTTTGACACCTGTGGTTCCCGATCATCTATAATCCCAATTCAACATTGCATATCTTGCGATGTGACTATTACGAACACACATATTGAGATATCGATGCGCAAACGATATATTGTGCAGCCCTAAGAGATATATACAGTGCTCAGCATAATTGAGTATACTACACCCATTTTGAAAATTAATATTTTTATCCATTTCTCAGTTAATATGGCCAATGTATTTTGGTGCATTTAAACAAAACAGATATATTTATTAAAACAACATTTTTGTCACCAAACATATTTAGAAATTGAAAGATAATACAATTAAATTCAAGCAAAATACTGCAAAAATAAATTACAACCTACAAAATTTCAACTAAAATTTTTGATTTTTTTGCTTCTCTTGATTTTTCCTCTTTTTTAAAATGTGTATTTAATATTTTTCTATAACATATTAATTTTGGTGTACTAGTTTTGGACCGTTATCGTAAGTTTTTTTTTTTGTTAGATAAGCTCCAGATTTGGCTTCAGTACTGACTAATGTATACGAACAAATATAATAATGTATAGCTTCCTATTAAAAATAGGAATTTAAATGGTAGATTTGTGAGGAGTGTACTTATATATGCTGAGCACTGTATGTTTTTTTTTTAATATGGATGTCAATGATTACCGGTTTCCAACATTCTTCAAACTATCTTCTTTTGTGTTCAACAGAACCAAAAAAAAAAAATTTAAAATTAAAACTGATCTGGAACAAGTTAAAGGTAAATAAGTAAATAATAAATTTTCATTTTTTTGGGGTGAACTACCCCTTTAAAACAACATTTAATTATGTTAAACCTATCACTTTAAACCCCCTTCTTATGTCAGTAAATATAAAATGCAATAATTGCAAAAGAGAGAAAATGATTTGCTTAAATATTCTCTAAAACACATTTTAAACACAAAGCTCTGTTTCTCATCATGTCTATTTATCATCTGGCAAGACTTCCAGTGGTATTTGGAAGTGTTACGTGACAAAAATACCAGCCAAGCAGACTCATGATTTTACAGACAATCTCAAAATGGCCAAACAGCAACTGTCAACAGCAACAATAACCTGCCTATCAATAGTACAATCTATCAATTATAACATTTAAGCCATTTTTACCTTTTTGAGGCTTCAAAAATACCTCTGATTTGCCCCTTTCATTTGCAGCCCCACTTATCTTTAACACAAGCACATTGCTTCATCATCAGAGTGTAGCTATCCTTAGTGACTGAGCTGTCTCTGTGTGTGTGTCTGTGTGTGTGTGATTGTTTGGAGCGTGGTTCAACACATCTCTGGTTTTAACTAACCTGCACACTTTCATGCATGCTTTGATCCGGTAGGCAACGGTTCAAAAGGGAACGACAAACAGCGTTGTGTGGCAGTCAGAGAGAGAGAAACACACCAAACGGTTTCCTGCGTTTAACAGGCTACCTCCTGTGACTGTGTCAGCGACAAGAAAGAGGGAAAAAAAGAAAAACAGACTTTCGTTCACTTTCCTTTTTTTTCCTTTTCGTTCTTTTCTTGTTGGGCTCTGCAGAAAACCTCTGTAAATAATGTTTGTCACGCAAAACATTTGATGTTACTGAAAGGAGTAACACAAGGAAATATCCTATTTGCATCCTGCATGGATAATTATAGCAGTTGTTATCAGTTTCCGACGTGGACTTTTGTTGTCGAGAGTTTTTTCTTTCTGCACACTCAACAGTTCATGAATTCTTTATAGAGAAATTACTGCTAGTCATTTTTATGTCCTCCATGGATTAGGCTAAAGATTTAACTTCTCAGCCAACCATAGCAGGCTTTAGCATTCTTTCTTTTCCTCTTTTTTTTATTTTTGGACACTCTTTTGTCACACAAAACATTTGATGTTCACCGAACACCGTTGTCAATATCGATTAAAAAAGATTCGGTATGATGCGCTATAGTTTTATTAAAATGTGGCTGCTGAGCGCGTGCCTTAGAAGCAATGCGATAAGCTTAGGGTATAAGTTTGTCATTTCCAATAGAGGCACATGACTTGCATGGCGCGCAAATGGGAGCGACGCACACATGCAAGAGTGATGCAAGTGCATTTTCCAGGTGTACCTAGCTGAAAAAACATCTTAACTTTTTCGAATGCTGTGAGCACACCTCGATTCATGTAAGTGGAACTAACCAATCTGCTTCACACTTTGTATGGAATATACACATTACAGTGATAACGGCGCACCAAAACACTGCAGTGCTTTTTACTTTTCTCCATAAATCTGTATCGGAGCTGCAGCAATGGTTTGTCTGTTTGTCATCCTCTGAAAAAACGGTTGATGGTCGCCTAGTTACAGAAAGATGGCAGGGGAGCGCGAGCGCAAAGCGCATTGAAAATAGTGAAGAAAACCATGCACTTACGCTTGTCACTTCAGGTCAGAATAACAACACACACAAAAATGAGTGTGGTGGCTAGCAGCAGTGAGGAGATTGTAAATAAAAAAATGGCTTTTTGGTTTCTTTTCTTGTGCATCCCAGCCACTAGCACCCCATCTGAAAGATTTTTTAGCATAGGGGGTAATATAGTCATCTAACTTCAAAGTTAGTAATGTTGCAGTGTGTATTTGAATAATGATGGCTGGTTCCTTTACTTGAAAGCTTAGATTTGATTATCATCATTTGTTTTGTTTACTGAGTTTGAGGTTTACTGTATCATGATTATTCACACCTTACAGATGTTGATCAACCTTTACCATTGCACACACTTTGTAACATTTTATTTGTCAAGTTTAGGAAGTCTCTTTAACATTTCTGTTTATTTTATTATAAAGAGATCAGATAATTTGTTTAAATATTTTTGGTTTTGACTATTAAATTGAAATAAAGTGGTTAAAAATCCTAATATTCATAAATGAATTGTTAAAAAATATTTAATAAGTTGACGCTAATAGCCTAGGGGTTAATTCGTCGACATATAGCACCCAGGTGATTGCGGCGACCCGAGTTCGATTCCCGGCTCGAGGTTCTTTGCCGATCCTTCCCCTCTCTCTGCTCCCCATACTTTCCTGTCTGTTAATCTCCACTGTCCTGTCAATAAAGGTGAAAAAAAAAACTCAAAATTTATTTAAAGAAAAAAAAAAAAAAAAAAAATATATATATATATATATATATATATATATATATAGATATATATATATATATATGTATATGTATATATATATATATATATATATATATATATATATATATATATATATATATATATATATATAATTATTGATACCGAATAATATGAAACATAATATTGTGATATTTTTTTTGCATAATGCCCAGCCCTATAAATAAATTAAATTATTATTAAAATAATAATAATAATAATAATATACTTATCTTTTAATCTTTAATAAATAATCTAACCCTGCAATTTGACTATTGCAGATACACACATTGCGATATCAATGCTCAAACGATATATTGTTCAGCCCTAATAAGTACTTTATAATTATAAATAAACAGCCAATATCTTAATAGTAGGCCATAAATAAGCCACTGGTTAATTGTGAGAATTGCAGCTTGAGTTAAAGTGTCACCATTTTTTTTTCCATTCTGCACACTTCTGCATTCTTTACAGCAAAATTAGAAGTTTAATTTTTTTTATATTTTTAATATTCCGTTTCCTTGTTTTACATTTATGCCTTTATGGATTAGGACAAAGCATTAACAAATGTCAAGCTTCAAATGTTTTTTTCTTCTTTGCCAACCATGGCAGGTCTTAGCATTCTGGATTGAAAATGCCTGCCGTCTGGCAACACTGCCTGTGTAGAACTTGGCAGACATCCAGAACAAAAAGAATATTGGAAACCATAACTATTTCTGATATGATGAAACAACAGAGAAATATACTGCAATATTGTTCCAGGAGGAACCACGCAGCTTCCCAGTCATTCCAATTAATTGATACAGTAATTCATATAAATGACAGGTCTGTGAAAATTCAGATCGAATGAAATGCCGGGCTTGGAAATGCACGACATTTTATATTAGCTTCCTATTCTCTGTTGTTGGTGGAGCATTAAACATTTACACTCTTTCATTTTGCCTTCAGTGTTCCACAGAGGTCTGAATCCAGCGGCAAGTCTTTGCTGGAGACACAAGAAAGACCTGAGAGGACAGAAGCTTGGTCATACTTCACCACTGTGCACAAACAGCTCAACAGACATGATATATACGGTGACATACTGGGAATTTTGCAAAAAAATAAATACATTTCAGGAAATCTTTTTTTTTTTTGCCTTGTTTTTTTTTTTCAACAAAAATACAGTACAATTGTTTTCCACTCACCAAGGCTACATTCATATGATCAAAATACAGTAAAACACTCATTTTGTGATCAATTTTAAATAACTACAGTTGAAATCAGAATTATTAGCCCCCCTTTGAATTGTTTTTCTTTTTTAAATATTTCCCAAATGATGTTTAATGAAACAAGGAAATTTTCACAGCATGTCTGATGATATTTTTTTAATAATTCAGGGGGGTTAATAATTCTGATTTCAACTGTATATATTTTTAAATGCAATAATTTTTTTTATGATGACAAAGTTGAATTTATATTACTACAGTCTTTAGTGTCAACTGATTCATCAGAAATGGATCTAATATGCAGATTCAGAGCTCAAGAAATAGGTGTGGTGTGTAATTTATTATTTATTTGTTATTTATTTAATTATTTATTTATTTATGTGGACATTGTACAATCATAGAAACAGAATATCATCCTGATATATAATTTTTAAATTAGATGTAATAATAAGTGATCATACTAAATTAGATTTTTAAATTTATTTATTTATTTTTTGCTGACAAATGGTTAAAACCTGCTGATCTAAAGGATACTGGCAAAGTATCAAGTAAGTAAGTAATGTGTATTCATGTAGCGCATTTATTGTGTATGGCCATACACCCAAAGTGCTTCCCAATCATGAGGGGGGTCTCTCCACACCACCACCAATATAAATAAAGATAAATAATTAAACAATATAAATAAGGAATTAAGGCTAATAACTTATCAAGTGATTATTGTTTAAATATACCTAAATATAACGATTTGTTGGTATATAAAGTGACATTTTAGTGGGTGTCTTCTGTAAATATGTCTTAACAGTTTAGTAAGCTCCTACAAAATATATATGACAGTCAAATGCAAAAAATAAATAAAAATTAAAATAAATCTCCATTACAGTGGTATTGTTATGGAATCCCATCGTCTGACACAATCACCTTTATTAATTTCCCATTACCAATTTTATTCTAAGAATAAATATAACGAAACATAAACCACATTTTTTTTTAAACGTGAGGCCAGTGTTCGTGAGGCCAGCAGGGGGTGCTCAACCTGGGGCCTGTGTGGGTCCTAACGCTCCAGTATATTGATGGGGACTCTATACTGCTCAATGAGTGCTGCCTTTCGGACAAGACGTTAAACCGAGGTCCTGACTTTCTGTGGTCGTTAAAAATCCCAGGATGTTCTTTGAAAAAGAGTAGGGGTCTAACCCCGGCATCCTGACCAAATTTGCCAACTGGCCTCTGTCCATCATGGCCTCTTAACCATCCCCATATGGTAATTGGCTTCATCACTCTCAATCAGCTGGTGTGTGGTGTGCAGTCTGGCGCAGTATGGCTGCCGTCGCGTCATCCAGGTGGATGCTGCACACTGGTGGTGGATGAGGAGAATCAACCCCAAAAAATGTGTAAAGTGCTTTGAGTGTCCAGAAAAGCGCTATATAAATGTAAGGAATTATTATTATTATTATTATTATTTTTTTAAACAAGAAAAAATTAATTTAAAAATCTATATCCAATCCAATAAATGAATTTGAATAGAAAATGTTTTGAGTACTGTTCCATACAAAAACATAGATAAATTCTCCACAGTGAGTGAAATTGCCACTGAAATAGCAGCCCCTGCTGAAAGCAAATAACAATCTTTTTCTTAACTTAAGAGCCTGCGTTCAAACGCTCTATTTTTAACCCGTCGTATCTCTTTAAACATCAGAGGTTAGAAGCTACTATTTGTTGTCATCTCTGCTTTCCTCCATCTGACACTGATGAAAGATTGCAGAGAAAAGTGGGTTGAGTGATAACAGAGCAGGTTCAAGCTCACTAAGCGTCAGATCCGGGCCCTCGTCTGTTTGTCATCGGATGCCGTCCAGACTTTTGGCTGAGCTCTGAAATGCGTCTCACCAGCACCTTATTCCTTCCAAGCAAGCAAGCAAGCAAGCCTAAACTTCAGGCCTGGGCTCAGTTCTGTCAGAAAGCATTGGGATTAAAGAAGCCACAGCCAGCAGGACTAGCAGAGGATTAGAAGCGACTTGAAGGGATGGTTTGCAAAGCGCAGACGAGAGGCGGTCAACTACACCTCTGATTCTGCTCTGGGCTGTTTTGACTGCCAGTCAAGGATTTGGGGGCACTGAGAAAAAGCGAGGTGTTGGACAGCTTTGCCGGCAGCTCTACCTGGATTGGATGGGATCGAGTTGTGGCTGACCTTTGGGTTACTTTAACAAGAAAAGCGTCAGGCCTTGCAGTCCTCTTCACTTCATCCCTGAACTCAGCGGAGGTCTCACAGGTTTCCATCAGCAAGTGCTGGAGGAACAGCTTAAGTGTATGTGACAAGGAGCAGCATGATACGCTCCACTGTAAAGTCTAGCAGGGATGGGAAATATCTGCGGCGATGGAAATATTCATTAAATGCTGCGATCGTGTAACACATGGTGTTAAGTATTGGTTAAACGCTTGTGCTAGTAAATGAAAGGTTGCATGCTCAAATCTTGTGTTAGCAAAGGTATGGATGATTGAATGAATGAATGAATCGATGAAAACTAAAACAGGCCAGCTAATCTATTATTGTTTACAAAGGAGTCTAAATTTTGTAACCAACCAGACCTAAAATGCCTATTTAAAATAGATAAGTTACAATTTCAGAAATTAAAAGAAGTAAATTAAAAGAAAGAAATGTGATTCATTTAGATTTTATTTGACAATTACGTAATTTTTTTTCATGAATTTTAGGTTTCCATAAAATTCCACAGGATTGCAAGCTTCATTTTATGAATCTGGTTTTGAATAATTACATAAAATTAGGTTACAAAGATGGGAAGTACTTAAGTGATGTTATTATATTCAGTGCTTTTTTGTTGTTTTAAAATATATTATTCATTCATTCATTCATTTTCTTTTTGGCTTAGTCCCTTTATTATTCTGGGGTCGTCACAGAGGAATGAACCGCCAACTTATCCAGCATATGTTTTATGCAGCGGATGGCCTTCCAGCTGCAACCCATCACTGGGAAAAATATATTATTTTTCTAACAAAAAAATTGCTAAATGATGGTGTGTTTACACTTGCAGTTGTGTTTTGTTGAAGGGGAATAATACATTTAGTCATGGTTTGGTTGACAGATACTGCTATTTTTGAATCATTTTAGGATGCCAAAATAAATACAGTAAATAAGCATTTTGACATATTTTGCAATTGAACTATGCTATTTGCTGGGCTACATGTGCCACTTTTTCTATGTTTTTGTATTGCAACAGTATTTTATCCATTGGGAATTTGCAAAGAGCTTTTGTAGCGTTAATTCTCCCAAAAATGAACATTTACTCAGTATTTACTCACCCTCAAGTGGTTATAAATCTTTCTTACTTCTGATGAACACTAAAGAGGATATTTTGAAGAAAGCTGGAAACCTGTAACCATTGACATCTATAGAAAAAAAAACAGATTCCATGGGAGTCAATGGTTACAGGTTTACAGCTTTTTTTTAAAAAATATCTTCTTTTGTGTTCAACAGAAGAAAGAAACTCAAACAGGTTTGGAACAAGTAAAAGGTGAGTAAATTATTAGAGAATAAAAATGTTTTGGTGATTTATCCCATGAGACCATCCTATTAAAACATATACAAGACAAACGAAAAAAAACTGCCTAAATGAGATGCAGTTCAGACCAGTACTGAACTGTAATGAGAATATATTGAGACTATTCTAATAAAAAAGCAAGTATCCATAAGCATTTTGACCCATTTAGGGTTTTTGTATATACTGTAAAACCCAAAAAGTTAAGGTAACTCAAACCATTTGAGGAAACAGGTTGTAACAAACCATTTAAGTTAAAAAACTAATCCTAATGAGTACTGTAAACTTAATAGATTTGAGTAAACGAAGCAATTTGAGCACAGTAAAACCCAATAAATGAAGAGAACTCAAACCAACTAATTACTGTAAAACCCAATAAGTTAAGGCAACTCAAACCGTGTGAGGAAACCGATTGCTACAAACCATTTGAGTTAAACTAATCTATATGAGTACTGTGAACTTACTCTATTTAAGTTGATGTAATGAGGTATAATTAACTCATTACCTTCAACACTGAGTTCAAAACTCTTTTCAAATGAGTGGAATTAACTTTCAGTAAATTTGGAGTTAACTACACTTATTTCATTTGATAAAGTTGACTGTTGGGTTTTACAGTGTACTAAAATATTGCTAAATGATGGTGTGTTTACACTTGCGGTTGTTTTGTTGAAGGGGAATAATAAATTTAGTCCTGGTTTGGTTAACACTGACACTGCCATTTTAAAAACATTTTAGGATGCCAAAAATAAATGCAGTAAATAAACATTTTGACATATTTTGCAATGCAACTATGCTAATAGCTTGGCTAAATGCACCCACGTTCTGTATGTTTTTGTATTGCAACAGTATTTTTTTATCCATTTGGAACTTACGAAGAGCTTTTGCAGGGTTAGTTCACCCAAAAATGAACATTTACTCATTATCTACCCATCCTCAAGTGGTTATAAATCTTTCTTTCTTCTGTTGAACACTAAAGAAGATATTTTGAATAAAGCTGGAAACCTGTAACCATTGACATCTATAAAAAAAGAAAAACATGTTAAGGGAGTCGATGGTTAGAGGTTTCCAGCTTTCTTCAAAATATCTTCTTTTGTGTTCAACAGAAGAAAGAAACTTAAACAGGATTGGAACAAGTAAAAGGTAAGTAAATGACGGAATTTAAATTTTTGGGGTGATTTATCCCTTTAAAGCATATACAAGACAAACGTAAAACAAACTGCCTAAAGGAGATACAGTTCAGACACCAGTTCTGAACTGTAATAGCCAATATTGAGATTATTCAGATTAAAAAAACAAGTGTCCGTAAGCATTCTGACCTGTTTATGTTTTGTGTATATATGCTTTTGGTCTGTGCAGACTTCACATTTCATTCGAACCACACCAGAGTTTGTTTAGAAGCAGACTTAGATCATTCTATTCAGGCAATCTTAGTTTGTTTGTTAGGTGCACATTAAGGTTAAATTGGACCGCACTAACAGAGCAATCACACATCAGTTCACTTTAATGAAACAAAACCTGCTAAGTGTGAACACACTCTTAGAAACCACTGATTCATTAGTGAGTTGTGTGAATGATTCAGAATGAAACACAAAACGAGCATTCTGCTAATCTATTTGACCAGTTTAATAAAACACCATGTGCCCATTACTTACTATAATTATTACAATCAATTATGTATAATTACATGTAACTAATACTAAGCCTAACCTGCACTCTAACCTAACTAAATAGTAAGTACAGTATATGTAATTAATTACTATTGCTAAGCAGTTAGATTAAAGGTTACATTGTAACAGGGACACCTTAAAATAAAGTGTGACCAATTAGAACATATTCAAAATAATTATTTTGTGAATCAGGCATCACTAGTTCTTATTGTCGGTGTTGTGTGATAAAGGACATTGATAAAGAGGTACTTGTGTACTACTGATGTAAAGCCTGTGAAAAAAACTAAAGATATAAAAAAAAGAAAAACTGTAAAAATGCTACAGCAAAAATACGCAATCTGGTTATTAGTAACTTTCCTTATTGGTGAATAACTGTAAATTGACTTTCCCAGAATTTCGACACTTCAATTATTATGCCTTTTTGTTAACCATTATTATGCTTTATTTTTGCGTTTTTTTTTTTTTTTTTTTGTCCATCAGAACTGTGTACATTAGAGTTTTGTTACATCTCTAATACTGATTAATAATGTTTATTTCATTACTTTTAATTTAATTACTAATAATTTTATGTCTGTTACCGTGATGGTGTTTAGTAGTTGTTTGAGTGACACTTTACACCTTCTGTATATATTAGCATGTTTGCTGCTTCTGGTTTGAGCAGTGGTTCATTATGACTTTCTCATCGCCATATGTTTATGGTTGTGTTAACATGCCTGTGTTAACATGCATGTCCGTGTAACTAAAGATATGATGTGTTGATTTTAGTACTTCAAAATAATGCTGTATTAACACTATAGATAAATGAAATACGGTAGTTTACCGTACAAATTTGCAATAACTTTTACGGTTTGTACCTTTTTTACTATGAAAAACCACAGCTGCTGGTTTTTTTTTACATTCAGGATAGTTTTTTATGTTATAGATTAATCATGTTTCAGCTTTATTTTTTAAATTATAAGAGGTTTAGCTAGATGTTTTAAGTCGGTTTAATTCAATGTCCAAATGATGAAATGACTTGTGAAGTTATTTTCATTTAACTTAAATTTAAGGCAACAGCTATTTGAACGCTGGTGCATTAACACTATAAATAAATGGAATACGGTAGTTTACCATACAAATTTGAAATTACTTTTACGATTTGTACCTTTTTTTTACTGTGAAAAAACACAGCTGCCTTTTTTACTATTTTTTTTTTCACTTGTTTTTACAGTCAAAATATGCTTTTATGTTAAACTTTAAATAGCTTAATCATGTTTCAGCTTTATTTTTTAAATTATAAGATATTTAACTAGATGTTTTAGATCAGTTTAATGTAATGTTCAAATGATGAAATGACTTGTGAAGTTAATTTCATTTAACTTAAAAAATTTAAGGCAATATCTATTTGAACACTGGTGTATTAACACTATAAATAAATGAAACACTGTAGTTTACCATACAAATTTGAAATTACTTTTACGTTTTGTACCTTTTTTACAGTGAAAAATCCCAGCTGCCTTTTTTTTTTTTATATTTTTTATAGTCAATATATGTTTTTTTATGTTAGTTTAACTTTAAATAGCTTAATCATGTTTCAGCTTTATTGTTTAAGTTATAATAGATTTAACTAGATGTTTTAAGTCAGTTTAATGTACAGATGATGAAATGACTTGTGAAGTTATTTTCATTTAACCTAAAAATTTAAGGCAACAGCTATTTGAACACTGGTGCATTAACACTATAAATAAATGAAACACTGTAGTTTACCATACAAATTTGAAATTACTTTTACGTTTTGTACCTTATTTTACAGTGAAAAATCCCAGCTGTCTTTTTTTACCTTTTTATAGTCAATATATGTTTTGTTTTGTTATGTTAGTTTAACTTTAAATAGCTTAATCATGTTTCAGCTTTATTATTTAAGTTATAAGAGATTTAACTAGATGTTTTAAGTCAGTTTAATGTACAAATGATGAAATGACTTGTGAAGTTAATTTCATTTAACCTAAAAAATTAAGACAACAGCTATTTTTTTTAGTTTTTTGTTTGCAGTGCTGGACTAATTAGCATTTGTGTATTTTGAGCCACTTGTTACCACTGATGAATCTAAAAATCCTACAGAAAATGCACAATTTAGCCGATAAATATATGTGATTTAAAAATCAGCCATGCTACCAGATCCCAACAGAGAAATGTCATTAAACTAAAAGCTTTGCTTTTTGTACTTTTACATTTGTTCACTTAGCAGACACTTTCATCTAAAAGCGCTACCATCCTAATCCCTGCAACATTTCATGGCCTCCATGAAAAATCACCATTGCACCTTTGAGTGCAACAATTAACCCTTGGCTACTCCAGTGGGATTGTCATCGCAGTGGATAGAAATGTCAGCGAGATGACAAATTAGCTAGACTGTCTTAATAATTCAGAGTATTCCAAGCACAAGCAGCAGTCTTAACCTGTTATATAGAACTAGAAAAAAGGGAAGAAAAAAAATGATGAAGATGAGCAATTGGCAAGCAGACAGTAAATATCTGTTAAACAACTCTGGGCAGGATTGAGATAGAGGCCAAAACAGAGGGCAGAGAAGCATTGCTGACCCAACGCATGCCAGATGGCTGTAGCAGCACAGACTCTCTCGGCAGGGTTCTGGCCAATCCTGTGAGAGTTAGATGTATCATGAAAACTGATCTACGCACAAGCCAAGCCACAGCGTTCTGTTCGACACCAATCTGCGAAACTTTTTTTGCTGGCAGACAGAGTGATAAAGCACAAGTGAGAAAAGAGCAAGGCGTGCGCATCTGGACCCACAACAGCTGGCCCGAAAACATTGCAATAGCAACACACACATGCTCTCGTGGCTCTCAGGACGACGGTGCATGGATCGGCTTGGGTGCTTACTGCACTGCGAGTGTGAAAGTTGATTAGCAGGGAGTACAACAGTCGCTCGTCTTGCTGACAGAAACAGAGTTTGTCCTCCTTGAGAGGATTTAGGCAAGCTTTTATTTGATCTCGGAGTCAGCCGCGGCTCAACGAGCCATTTGTTTAACAGAGAGATGCACTGCTATGTGTGTCAATGTGTCAGCTCTAAGCACACAAAACTGGCAACTGTTGATCTGGAATTCCCGTCGGTGTCAATCTTTCTGAGGATGAAACAAAGGCGGCTGAGTGAACTGCCTCTTCGAGTCATTTTTATTTCACACTTTGACTCAGAAATCTACCTAGGCTGATTCCGTCCAACATCTTAACTTGTGGAGTTAAAACAACGTTGCATGGCTATTTTATTAGCATAGAAGGACAGTGATAAAACATCGGAGTCGATCTCGCACCAGTTAAGCGAGATTGTTTCTTACACCACATGCGAAATGCGTAGCGCTCGGTAAAAGAGCTGCAGCGGCGCAGATAATTGATTTGCTTATTTTGTTTTGTGCCGATAGGCCTCCATTTATTCCGCAGCGAAATCGTCGAAGGCAATTGGAGGGCAGATGGCATGCATACCGATCACCTCCGCTCCGCTCTTAAACTCACAAAGCGAGCGTCCTAGCCTGAACCGCACATATATCAATGCAGATGAAAATGCCCTGCTGGACTAATTATCACAGAATAATTAAAGATATGACCTGCACGGTGAGGGAAGAGGAGGACTGCGGGAGGAGAAGGGGGGGTCTTGTCTGAAGGTGGTCCTGATGATGGAGTAAACAAAGGCTCTGTGTGCAGCCCCCAGGAGATGATTATGTATCAAAAGGTCAGAGCTTATACGAGACCGCACAGAGAGGGGGAGGGGAGAGCGGAGAGCGAGCGACGCAGAGAGATAGAGATGGGCCAAACACAATTTCGTGGCCCTTTCAGAGTATTCAAATGTTTTAAGTGCAGCCACTTGACCATGAGGCCCGCAATGGCCTTGTCAAGAGCTTTCAGTCGCCACAACAGACTAATAGCCTTGAGCAAACAATCGTAAGACCCCAGTTTCTCCATCCAACTTTACAGACACTTGTGACCCAGGACTATGACTGATCTGTCAACCCTACTAAAAGCCAAGGATCTCTCCAGGAGAGGTTTAAGGGGGCAGCGCAGACCGAGTTTTCCAAATATACAGCATCTCTGCCTCCATAAGGGATAAAAACACAGAGCACTTGCTCACACGCACACGTGAACTGCTTTCTCATATCATATGGGTGAGCTGATAGTGGAGCTTCGAGCTCAGCCAAGTATGCAGAGTCTTTGGAGTGTGCGCTAATGTCTGTTTAGTCTAGCCTACACAGAATTCTGGGTTGCATGAATCTGTCAGCTTATTTCTGATGAAAGCAAACCAGCATTCGCCAGCACTAGTATCAAATGGGCAATACATCTATGTAAAATGCTTGTAAGACACATTTTGATCAAAGAGTCAGGATTTTCCCCCTATAGCTCTGCGGTGTCTTTCCAAAACACTGGCGAAATGGAGCCCTTGGTGTGTCTCAAATAGGGTTGTGCGATTTGGGGAAAATATCTGTTTGCGATTTATTTATTAATTTATTTATTTTACATTTTTAAATTTTACATTTTTTTAACAGATATTGCGATTTCGATTTGATTTGCGATTTAATTTTGTAGTCAAGCTTCAGCTCAATAATCTGCATCGTAGCTTCTTACTGCTAAAATGCAGTGAGTGTTAGTTTAAAAAAAAAAAGATCTGATAAGATATTAACTAACTTCAACTTTTATTCAATTTTGTTTAAAAATATTCAGAAATTAAACACAAATTTTTCTCTAGAGCAAACAGTAGTGAGTTATGGGGTTAGTCATCTCCTGGTGCCTTCTTGATGTGTTTTCATATTGTGTAACAGCTGCAAACAACTCTGAAATTGTACTTTGCTGTTGCTAGCTACTAGATTGAGTGTCACTGGCAATACTTTTAGTTGACTTTTTAGCAAGACAATCTTCATATAGCCACCTGTGGTGATTTTTTTTTAGGTGCTGGTAGTTGTATTTCCTCATGCTGTGGCAACAATTCTGTGACAGCTCTTACATAAATGACCTGTTTTTGTTTAGTGACTTTGAAACCAAAATATTCCCATATTAGAGCTTAGCTAATTGCAATTAGATTTCGAGTAATTGCACAGCCCTAGTCTCAAATACCCAAAAGTACTATAGTGAGACAGAGGGTATTGTGGAAATAAACATTTATATAATATAGTTCCAAATTAACAATGATCTATATAGAACTGAAAAGTTATATTCTTTGGTTATTAATTATCTCATTTCATTCAAAGCTTAGGTGTGTGAGACATTAAAACCTCTTGCTTCCTGAGCACTGGCTGTGCCAAATGGCTCGTTTCCACTGAGTGGCACATTATGGTACAGTTCGGTATGATTTTATGGCCGTTTCCACTATCAAAGGGTACCAAAAAGTGAACTGTACCATACCACTTTTTGGGTACCATTTTGAAAAGGTACCTAGCACAACAAAAGGGTACCAAAGGGTAGAGCTAGATGCGCAGATGAACGCTATTGGTTTACAGAGTGTCACTAGCTCGTGCACAAGCAGGAGAATGAAATCAAAGGAAGCGCCATTTTTAAATACACAGCCAAGACATTACACCATAATAATATATACATATAATAACGAGATAAGAACATAATCTGCCGTGTACTGTTGTTGTTTTACGAGGAAATCGTGAGCTGTTTCACTTTCTCCAGAGATCTTGTGTGCTATATATATGTATTTGAAAAAAACGAATTTCTTATGATGATAACGTGCGCATGATTATTGAAGTGCTTCTGACATCCGATCCGATCTGACATACGCCAGAGTGAAGGGCTAAAAAACAAAGGAGAAGCCGGAAAAAAAAAACAAAGGAGCAAATGATTCTTTCAGCAAAGATGAACAAACTGCCATGTTTAACTATTATTATCGCCTTTTGGACTATTATGAACTCGGAATGACGGAATTACTTTCCTAAAGGCTACATGTGCTGGTGAAGTCAAGTCAAGTTGGCTTTTTATAGAGGCTACATGTGCTGGTAAAGATACAGAAGGTATAGATTAGAGGTTTGCTCTGACTGTGGGCTATATGTTGCCTGTTGTTTTTGAACCCAAATAAGGACTAAATGTATGCTGTGTGTAGTTTTTCTGTAATTGGAACTTATCAGAGACTGTAAGTTGGTACCCTTTTGGCAGTGGAAAGCAAGCCGGATAAAGGTGACCATACCGATCCATACCGTATCGTAATGTACCACTCAGTGGAAACGGGCCAAAAGTGATGCAAATGAAAAAGGAAAGGTCCCAACAACTGTTCCTGTGTTTTGTTACAAACTTGTTACAAACTACTCTTCTCACTGTAAGAGACTCCTGTTCTAGCAGACTCATGGACTTTCAGAAATTCAGCTTGTTCGAGTCTCCCGGACTGGGTTCCTCATCATTTATTTTATTTTTTTTTTTTCCAACAGTATCTGGCTGTTGATAGCTTGGTACTGTAAATGTCTAAAATCTGACTGAAAAAGGAATTTGGAATGCTACCCTTCTATGCAATACTTAACACCTCAACTAATGTGAAAGAAAGAAAGAAAGAAAGAAAGAAAGAAAGAAAGAAAGAAAGAAAGAAAGAAAGAAAGAAAGAAAGAAAGAAAGAAAGAAAAAAGAAAAACAAAGTCATTATTTAGTAAACTAGCGAAATTAACATGGATTATTTAGTCTTTTCTTTCTCTTTTTTTTCCTCCAAGGCTGAAATTAGCTCAGTGGGTGGGAGAGGTAATCATAAAGAGGAAAACACCTGCACGGATACAGGTGTATGAAAGCTATTAACACAGAGAGAGAGAAAACAGGGGGAAGCAGGGTAAACGCACTCAAGTCATGACAAATTCATAACAATATTCTGGAGTTTTGTTTTAAAATAGAGAGTTTATTTAAGCCTTCAAATTGTCATTGGATACAACATTTGCCATGACTTAATGATAAAGGCACATTCAATGTTTGAAAAAAAAAATCACTAAATAAATGTTGATTTTGTGTGAAATAGAACAGTTGAATGTGCATTACAGTATATAGCATGACATTGACAATGAAAATGTATAAATAATAAAATAATATAATATAATATACATTGAGAATGGATTAGTTTTAACCCTGTGATATGTATAATAGCACTAATACATCACTAGATTACATAATGAACCCTTTTTTTCTTGGTGCTGGGGACTTTTCATAAGCATTCCTAATAAGCCTCTAGTTATTTTCACAAGCTCTCTGGCTAATATGACTAAAACAGAGTAGCAGCCAATTTACATGTTGCTTATGTCTTCTAGGCCTTTTTAAAGCAATGAAAGAAGCAAGCTACTGTATGCATTTACAGCAGTTTTGTATAACAATTAAATATTAATCCACATAAACCTTAAATATAGACAAAAAAACAAGCATTTTTGAGCAGGAAATTGCATTAGAGTGTAATAAAGCTACAAATGCAAACGACATTCGTTTAGGATACAAATTTAGAGGTAGATATGACTGCTTTAACAAACACTGACCATCTCCATATGCCACAGGCCTCATAGGCTTTCACCAGCACAAGCTAACTCAGACATTTGAGCGCATCATTAAAAAGTAATTAGTGGTTTGGAAAAGAACATTATGTGTATGTGTGTCTTTATCTAGGAGAAGAAGAAAAAAGAATCCATTCGTTTTTGTCCGAAATGAACCAGCTGATGCTACGAGCCTGGTTCGCATTCATGTTATGCTGCGTTTTGTAATTAGAATGAGTCCCTCCCATTTCATAACAAAGCCTCTTTAGATTCCCTGAACATTTTGCCTCCCATTGCTGTCAGCTGAATGGCGAAAACTGTACGCGTAATACCATCTCAAAATCAATCTGTGTGAACACCCCATGCAGTCCAGGGCTCCCGCTGGTGCTCAGGACTAACAATAAAGACCAGTAAATGCATTCCTATCAGCCAGGCAAGTAGGCATGTGTACTCTAAAACACTCCCCGAAGAGAGCACAAATAAACGCCATTCTTCATGCACGCACAGGGGGAAAAAAAAATACATAAATAAATAAAAAAACAAGTTGTGTGAAATGCAAAATGCTGCTTGTTGAATTGCAGCAGTACATAAAGCGGCGCTTTGCCAATGTAGGTGGAGACACTACACTGAGAGCAAGAGCTGCCTGTCTCCTGTTGCAGAAATCAAACAAACCACGGTGAAGAGTGATTAGCTGTCTAGTTGCTACATAAACGGCCACAGTGCAAAGCCAGAAGGTTTTTCGGGACCAGTGGAGGTTATCTCCCCGAAGACAGTCGACAATGACTCTCCTCAACTACGCGTATTCTTAAGCAATAACAACGAGAGCCGTATTATCCACCCAAGAATACCCGTCACCGAAGAGAGCCTCAGAAAAAAAAAAAGGGGGGGGGGGGCTTCGCCTGACTTTCAGCCATCCACAGTGGCATAGGCCAAAACAGAGTTTTCTCTCTAGGGGAATTGATTGAAGATGCCCTTTACCACAAGGCAAGGCCCCCGTCAAAGGTTGCATCTGCAGACAGAAATGAACACACTTTGCATTTGTAGCAGGAGAGGGTGGATATTGCATGTACAAATAAAAAAAAGCGCTTCCCTTCCTGGGTTTAACTAGTAATGTGGAGAGACAGATGGTGAGGGGGATCGTCTTACCTGAGAGAGGGTGCTCACGGAGCTCGCGCCCTGTCCTCGGTCCAGCCCGGCCTCTGGGGGCGGAAGTACTCGCAGGCCAAATCTGGGAACGATGTAAAGGAGGTAGGAATTAAACAAAAGTTGGCTTGATGGATTCTCCGCCATAGGTTTTTTAGCGTTGCAATTGCACTGTCAAACACTGTCACCTTCAAAGTCTCACATGCTCATCACACACATTCAGGCAGGGAGGAATAGAGAGAGAGAGAACGAGAGAGAGAGAGAGAAGAGGAGTCATACAGAAAATCCATTAGCAGCGGGAAGCAAATTACAGATCGTTTGGGGGAAAAAAGGGAATGCAATGATGGCTGTCAGAAACGGGGAACAATGACTGTTATTATGGCTCTCATTTTCTGAGGGGTGCAGCAGCTCCCAAATGGAAGTGGAAAAAGGTGGACATCAGAACACGTATTTTTCTTGCCTTGTGGAATTCATTTAAACACACTTACTGATTCTAATCAGAAACATTTTTAAAAAATAATAATAATAATCTAAAGATTATCCAAGCGATAATGTGAGAAATATGTGTTTACAACAGCTTTCATGAAACATTTCTCACAGACCATTGGAGGAGGAAAATAAAAATAGCATTTAAACGCACACATTAACAGAACGTGCACTGAACAATGGTGATTCACCATGACACTTGGAGTGTAAAGCCAACACAATGCATTTAAAAACATGGCGTAAACATGGACTATGGCTATCTAACATGCTCGAAACACTCAGACACACCCATCCACTGATGCTTACAGAATTGAGCTCAGAATTCACACACGTAGTAGAGAAACAACACATTGGAGACACTGTGACAGCAGAACAACCTCTGCTTCGACACAACAGGCTTGTCAAAAAACAAACTCCCTTCTTATCTTGTTTGGACAGCCCTGTCAAAGCTAAAAGACCACCCTCCCGTGCCCCCAAAAGCATGCATACAGCCAGGCTCCCATGATATAACATCTTCTGGCCATAAGAGCGAAAAAAAACACACACACACATTATCTTCAGCCTCATCCAGAAGCGTTTTCCTGCAGCAGGTGCATGGAATGAAGAGTCAGAGTGACTGTCCCAATCCTTTTGTGACTTTTCCCTCCATTTTGGAGCTTTTGAGAACAACAAAACAATGAAACATGACGTGAGGTGGACAAACGAAAGAAAAGAGAAGACAAAACGTGGACAGAAGAGACAAAAAAGCTTTCTCTCTCTCACTCTCGCTCTCTCTCTCTCTCTCTCTCGTGAAGCTCCTCTTCATTCCACTCACACATCATTACAGAGGCTCACTGACACAGGGCTCCTGCTGCCTGCCAGTGATTGCCATTTAATTGAAGGAGCAGGAATCCCATGAATATGTTAATACGGCAAACACAGTTGACAAATCCAGCAGGAAAAGAAAAAGAAAAAAAATTATCCACCGCCCCGATAGTAGCGCGATTACACAAATCTGCAGCACAGTGACAATCAGCTCACACAATACCCACGGCAACAAATCTTTCTTTCCCCCACGATATTGTGACGAGTCACAAAAGGAACAAAAGTAGTGGCAAGAAAAAGAAAAAAGACAGGCACAAATCCTTACTCCACTGAAGCAGGCTTACCCTAGAGATCTCTCAGCACCCGCTGAACACAAAGCCGCCCATTCGTCCGCTGCCTTGAGCCGGCAGTGATGGGGAAGGCAGAGGATGCCTCTCTTCTGTTCCTCCAGGTTCCTTCTGTCACTGCCGTAAGACCATGTGCCCAAACGACGTGCAGGATCCCCTCCCATGCCAAAGACCACGCTTGCCGGAGAACAGCAGAGAGCTCTGCCAGTTGTTGCGCACAGCAAACTAAGTCACAGGAGGATGAGAGGAGCGAGGGAGTTACAGAGAGAGTGGGAGGGAAAGCAGGAGTGGGAGAGAGGAACAGACTGAGAGTGAGTATGTGGCTGTAAGGATAAGATACTGAAAGAGAGAGAGAGAGAGAGGAGAGGGAGGAACACCTAAAATACCCAACCACAGGGCTCAGCGAGGAAAGATCCGTCTATCTTTCGATCTAAGGAGGGATGGACATGGAGAACGCCAAGACGAGGGAGAAAGAGAAAGAGAGAGAGAGACTAATTAGATTTGAGCTCCAACGCAGTAAGCAAAGGCAGCGAGCCATGAATCTCAGGCATCTAATGGTGGATTAATTGAGGGAGATCTGATGCTCGCTCCTCTCCGTCTAGTCTTCATGACATCTTATTGGACTGTGGCTCGGTCCCCTGGGACCGCTGCTACAACAGTTAAGGAAGCATCATTTCCACCAACACCGGCACTGCCATCTGTATGCATGACTTCACCGCTTCTCACAAACCCTTCAGTTCACTGCGAGAATCATTCACTGTTGAGAGAGACGCGAGGCCAAAATGAGAAAGATGTCGTTGGACGTTCTATTTGTGTATATGCTGCCGGCCATGTGGTACTACATCTTACTCACATTACATGTTAGACACTAAAACATCTTGCAAATTTACTGTAATTGAATATCTAAATAACAATAGTTTTCCATCTTTCATGCAATTTCAAACAGTTTGTCAACTAAAACTGAGGAACATACACAAGCTATAATGTGGTTTGCTTAATAAAACTAATTATCATGTTATTATCAGTCCTTGCAGAATCAATTCAGAAGCCAAAACTCATTAGGGCATACCACAATCATATTTATGATTATATATTGTGCAATGTTTGCGTGCTTCCTCAAACAAGACACATTTACAAAATGGACAAATTTCCGCTGTAGCATTTGATGGCACAATTCCTTGTTTCTATTGAATTACTTTAAATCCTGTAACATCAGGGGGGAAATGTTAGCATATTTCTTTAAACGAGCCCAAATATATCACTTCATTGAAAGGACACATTTCAGAAATGACTTTTTATTTGATAAATAATGAAGCACATCCTGCTTTTAGCTTAGACAAAGGCACCAAAGCGATTGACCCCATTTTGCAACTACATACTGCCCTCTGTTGGTTCGTCCAGCTGTAGTTCACTTTTTTTTTTTCAGAGCCACTCCTTTGCTTTGATTATTAGTCATCATTACCATTTTGCTCAGAGGATATAGAGATTCTTTGGCTGCATGACACACACACAAAAAAACAACAACAACATTGAAATCTGTATAGTGTTATTATTATACAGTACGTGTGGTATACAGTGCTCAGCATAATTGAGTACACCCCATTTTAAAAGTGAATATTTTGAATAATTGAATAATTATTGAGTAATTATCCATTTCTCAGTGAATATAGGCAATGTATTTTGGTGCATTTAAACCAAACTGATTTATTAAACTGATATATTTATTAAATAATATTTTAGTCACTAAACATATTTAGAAATTGAAAGATTAAAATAAAAATTACAACCTACAACATTTTTCAATTTTCTTGCTGCTTTTGATTTTTTCTCCTTTTTAAATTTGTATTTAATATTTTTGTATAACATATAAATTTGGGTGTACTAGTTTTTGGATCATTATTGTAAGTTATTTTGTTAGATAAGCTCCAGATTTGGCTTCAGTACTGACAAATCTAATGTATACGCACAAATGTAATATTGTATAGCTTCCTAATAAAAATATGAATTTAAAAGATAGATTTGTGAGGGGTGTACTCACTGTTTATATGCTGAAATATACTGATTTTGACTATGTTTAATGTTATTATGCCATAATATTGTCTGATCACATCAGCATCAGCATTAAGGACTATACATATCTCTTGCAAATGTTATATTTGTAATTAAAAATATTAAAAAAACACATATCAATATTAAAAGGATAGCTCACACAAAAATGGCAATGCTGTCATTATTTACTCACCATTTACTTGTTGCAAACCAGTTTGAGTTGTTGTTTTTATATATTTTTTCCTGGTGAACACAAAATAATGTTTAAGAATGTTGGAAACCTGTAACCACTGACTTACATATAACATGTGTGCCCTGAAGCCAATGGCTACAGGTTTTCAACATTCTTCAAAATATCTTTTTTTGTGCTAAAAAAAGAATCCAACTGGAAAAGAACAAGTCAGTGGTAGGTAAATGATGACATTATTTTAATTTTGTATAAACTATCCCTTTCAAAAGTTTGGGGTCAGTAAGATTTTTTAAATGTTTTAAAATAAACTTTTCCTGCTCACCAAGGCTGCATTTATTTCATCAAAAATACAGTAACAATTGTGAAATATTTTTTTTTTACTATAAAATAACAATAATAATTATAAAAGTAGTTTATAATTTAATTTAATAATTGATTCCAGTGATTTTAATGATGCATTTTCAGCTTCATTATCCAGTTCTCAGAGTCGCATCCTTCAGAAATCACTGTAATATTAATTAATTATTATTATTATTCAGAGTCACATGATCCTTCAGAAATCACTCTAATATTAATTATTATTAGTAGTAGTAGTAGTAATGATAATAGTAATAAAAGCAATAATGACTGGATTAATAATTTCATTTGAAACTACATACAATAAGAAAGCAGTTATTTAAAATTTTATAAATATTTAACTTTTTTACATTTAATAAATGTGGCTTTGATGAACGGAATTTAAAAAAACATAAAAAAATAAACTGACAACCAAACTTTTGACCAGTAGTGTAAGTTTTTTTTTTTTTATTGCATTTTATATGCATTTTGTGCCAATGATGCAAAAACATGTCATCAGTTAGAACAAATGTAAAAGTCCATAAGAAACACTTAATGAATCTAAAATAAATATTATTTTTAATAGATTTAAAAAGTAAATTTTATTTTGAACCTTTCACAAAGATAAAAGCTTCACACTATCAGCACCTCAGATTCACGTTTCTCACCAATTGTGCATTAAAACATATACTGCTCCTGTTTTACACTTTTTGTTCCTGTTCATTACTGCATTAGATATTAGGTAGTACATTAAACTATACACTTGCTTTTAATAATCACTCTTTGTCAAGAAGCTTAATCAGTAGCCAGCTGAATTTAGGAGCAAGTATTTGCCAAGGCAGCATAAAACAGCTCACTCATACCCTTTACTCTCTTCCAACATTATTCACCCAGCCATGAATCTCAGCTGAATGTTTTTTAAGTCAGCTGTTTTGAACGATTTTGGACATGGTGAGTGTATCTAAATTTATCCAGTTATTCGTTTAGGGAAACACAAATCTTTTGAATCAATAGTACAATACATGTTTTTCTTTTTCTCCTCCACTCTGCTCCTGAACACCTGGCTCCTTTTAGAGGTTTGGTTTGGCCATGGTATCTTCAAGTGACAATACGCACTTTATCAATATCTATTTTTAAAAACGACTTTTTTTTTCACCTTCAGCATTTATTCTGTTACAAGGGAAATGGATTGCTTGGAAATCATACATGCATTCACAGTTCCAGAGTTCTTTTCCAATAGTGCAGTTTAGCACATCCTGAACTAAAAGTAGACAACTGATAAAATTTAAATGGTGTCAGCAGTTTAATAATATGCGGTACAGTATAAAGGTTCCCCAAGACGGCTGAACCTGCCAGTGGCTCGAGATGCAAACACACACCCACGCAGCAGCGGATCATGCGATTGGCCCGTCCTGTCAGATTACAAGCAATCTTTCACTCTGCCCCTCCCCCCATTTACAATATGCTAATTGGCTAGTCTCTCATGCAAATTATTTGCAAGTTATGAGTGCAGCGAGTGGCATCTGCTGAAACCGGGCTGCTTCGTGTAGTCATTCTGAATGGTTACATTTTAGTTAACTAGAATTTGGATAAAACATTTTCATCAGGACATTTTTTTGGAGCAGAAAAGAACATTTGTGTTCAAAGTGTACCATTAAAGACCCCAAAATCAAAATTATTTATTTGCACACGTCATTCCAAACCCATAAGAACTGAATTCATTTTCACAACACAAAGAATAATATTTTAATAACTCTCAAATTTGGACACATAACTCAATTATGCTTACTTGATATGTGATGTCATGCTGCAAATTTGAGTTTAACAGATTTGGATGTAATAGTTTTGTTCATACTATGCTTGCTTGTTGCGTGAAAACCAATTTATTTTATTCTTGCATGTTATTTTAAGCAGGTTTGATTAAGCATATATTTATGTTGGTGGATCAATAATTACATATGATAAATATCAAAAGGAAGTATGTTGATTATATAAAGATTTAAAGTCTCTTTAGCAGACTTCTTTTAAACAGTTTTATTCATATGGATTCACTATTTGTTGTCTTCAAAAACATTTTGAACGGTGAAATTTTTGGCTGAACCGACTTTTTTTTTTCTAATGGCCAGCGTACTTCTGTAAATAGTTTTTGTATTAATGGAAGATCATGTAAAGGGATGTGTTGCTTTAGTTTTCTTTCCCTGATAAGGGAATTTAATTAGGAGAATTTGCTGTAAAAAAACAAACAGCTGTTGTGAACTGTATCTCTTTGCACTAAAAAACTTAAGTATAAAAAAAGAAGTTTTGAGATGGATTATACTGTAGGTGATTGGGTGTTGGCCAGATTGGGCTTTACTTGGACATAGGGACATTAAGACCTGTTTAAAATGAGTTAAGACCTACAACACAATATTTCAGTGAATTTAAGACTTTTTAAGGCCTAAAATTTTGTTTTTGAAATTTAAGACTTTTTAAGACCCTGCGGACACCCTGTTTTAGTACAGGGAAGAAAATCTCCCAGAATGTATTAAAATATCTCTAAAATTATTATTTTAAATGTCATTTGAAATAAAAAATAAATAAAAATCTCAAGAGACATAGGCTGTTTCTCAATACCAAGTACACAAAGTTCGGACTTGCGTCCTTGGAAGTTCAGGCTTGGAAGAACGAACTCCTGAGGACGGAAGGAAACAAGTCGGGTACTTCTTCAAATGGAACGGCAGTGTACTTTATAACGTCACTTACCTCACCATGGATTCATCAGTTTCACTGTACATTAGCAATTAAATGATTTAATTATATAAAGCACAGCCTTATAACTAATATTATATTATAAATCAGTATTTTTGATTTAAGAGAATGTAAACATAAATCACCATAAATGTGAAGTAGGTTAATATACACAGACTCGTGTCTTTGATTATCAAATTTTAATAAACTGCAGTTGACATTATACAAGTATAAAGTACAAGACGTAAACAATAGGAGACAATGAAAACATTACGTAATTAGGTAAACAAAGACAGAGTACAACACAAACATAATTAAAGACAATGATAAAATGTAAATACTGCCAAAAGAATACACCTGAGAACAGATAGTAGATTTAAAGACCAAAATCTGGCCGTTAGACATACAAGAGATGTATTAAATATCATGTTTTGACTCAATGGAGAGATGAGATCCAGCGGTAGATTCGAAATGGACTGGCCGAAGTAAAGCTGCTCTCGGCAGGGGAGGTGTTCACAGAAGCATATTTTCAAAGACTTGCTATCTTTGTAAATAAACTGCCAATTCAACTTGAAAGGGCACCTATTTTACCCCCTTTTCAAGGTTTAATATAAGTCTTTTGTGTCTCCAGAATGTGTCTGTAAAGTTTCAGCTTTAAAGCTTTTAAAACACCCATCAGATTATTTATTATACCTTTCAGATTATTGGAATTTTCTGCTTTAAACAATATGTAGCTGTTTTTGTTGCCTGTGCCTTTAATGCTAGTTCTCCCCACCCACCGTTACCACATGCCTGTCAGAGTGTGCCTCAACTCCCCGCCTCGGCTGCGTCAGATAAACAGCACAGTGACAGACATGAAGGAAGCAGATCATACAGTACGTAATGTTTAATTATTGTATGTATTTGTTGTGGAGTTCATGAGTCGATGAGAACGGTGAGTTACACACAATGTCATTACAAAGTAACGTAAAACTCATGAAATTGATGATGATTGATGATCACAGAGAGCTGAACAGATCTTTTAATCCCGGCTGTCAATCAATTTGGTGGGCGGGGAAACCGCACTCCTACGTCACGTTGTGGTGGGCCTAAAAATGGGAGGAATTTGGATCCTGTTTTAACGTCAGGAAATTTAAAAAAGAGACTTATTGTGTTTCTATCAATCCAATATGACTGTGGACACACTAAAGCTTTACATAGTTATGTCCAAGCAGCTCCCAAAAGAAGATTTTCATCATAGGTTCCCTTTAAACAACTACATTCTCACCTGAAAAACTCTTAAAACTTTATTTTGTGACACAACAGAGGAGTATTTTTAAAATCGTGTGGGTTTTCTCCTCCGCCATTAGGTTTCACTGGTTGGGCTGCAATGCATTACGGAATATTTGTGCTTTGCAAGTTCGCACAAGTCACCTCTCTATGCATTCTTGATAAAAAAAACAGAGCAAGTACACATTTGGGAATTTTATCTGTACATGGTAAGATGTGAACTTTGAATTGGAACAGTACTTCGGCGATGGTTGATGATGTTTTACGAGGACACAAGAACGCAAATACAGACAAGAACACAGATTGAGAAAAAGCCATAAGCCCCTTTCACACATACAGACCTTTCCGGAAAATTATCGGCAAATTTTTGGAAAGGTCTGTATGTGTGAACAGGCCTTTTTCAAAAAATACCAGTAAATTAGTTCCGGCAATTTTCCAGAAAGAGAAGTTGTAACATTACCAGTAATTTGCTGGAATGCTACTCTGTATAAATGCAGAAGGAAAATTTGCGGGAAAAAGCGCGTTCACGTTTAGAAGAGACATCTACTCCAGCCAATCAGAACATTCACATCTGCGCTGTTTATGAAAATAAAATCCTTTCAATATTTCTCCAGACACATTCAGCTGCTAGATGTTAGTCAGATGACGTTTCTATGTTCCTTCTTAATGCCAACTGTGGAAAAAAAAGTGTGATAAAAAGCTTCAAGCTCTGCTTCAGTTGCTTGACATGTGTGCACGTGAAGTGAAGGAGTGCTCTAGTGAGCGCCAGCACACACACATATCATATCATGTACATCTCGGCATGCAAAAGTATTCGTCCATGTTTTCATTGAAGCTGTTCACAATACTAATGTAGTCAAATGTGTAAACATTTAGCTGCGGTTGGCGCTTCTGCCTTTGGATGTCTTTGGGACATAGCAGCTGCATGAATGCAAAAGCTTTAATTAAAAGTGAAACCATTAACAAAAGCCCGTTTACAAATACAATCGCAACTGTTTAGATGTCATTTTTGGTTAATGATGTCAGAATTTACCGGTATTTTTGAATGGACGTGTGAATAGTCCTTCTCTGAAAAATTCCAGAATGTCCTTGCCTGTGTGAACAGCGCTGTTTTGTTGTTCCGGAAATTTTCTGGATATTTACCGGTATCACTGTGTGAAAGGGGCTATAGTCTTATACCAATCTCAAAAATGACTATGCTTTAAACTGGTGTACTTACCTATTGGATCGTACTGAGATAATAATTGACTAAATGTATTTTACTTTTTAAAGTAGCAGTGTAGCACTTTATTGAACTTTCTTTAACGTAATACTATTGCAGCAGTTTAATACAAGCAGTGAGCCATTTGATTAATGCTTCACAGGGATTTGGTCTAAGCCAGACAAAACACAACAACCACAAACGGTTACTCTCTTATATGCTTATTGTATTTTTTAACCACTAATTAAATCTGTTTGTTATACATTTTGTTATACATATTGAACATTTTGGATGGACACAACTTGGGATAATGTAAGGACAGAAATATCTCAGATTTAATTACAAATATCTTCATTTGTGTTCTGAAGATGAGGCCTTAAGACAGGGGTGTCCAAACTCGGTCTTGTAGGGCCAGTGTCCTGCGTATTTTTGTTTCAACCCTAATTAAACACACCTAAACCAGCTAATAAAGCTCTTTCTAGGTATACTAGAAACTTCCAGGGAGGTGTGTTTAAGGAAATTGGAGCTAAACTATGCAGGACACCGGCCCTCCAGGACCGAGTTTGGACACCCCTGCCTTAAGACATCTCAAACTGGATTCCTGGAGGGCCACAGCTCTCCACAGTTTTGCTCCAACCCTAATCAAACACAGCTGATCCAACTAATCAAGGTTTTCAAGACTACTAGAGACTACTAAGCAGGTGTGAGTCGGAGGTGGTTGGAGCTATACGCAGAGCTGCGGCCCTCCACGAATTGAGTTTGAGACCATTGCCTTAAGAGTTTGGAACAAAATCAAGACAGCAAATGTTGACCATTTTGGGGTGAACTAAAACTTTAAATTGATGTTCATAAATTCAGATCTCACATTCTAAACATTTGTGTTATATCTGATTCAGATATAACACAATATCTGATTATATTATATCTGGTGAATAGGACACCGTAATCTTACGAATCTCTCATCTCCATATCGTGTCTGTTTGGCCCCAGCCGGCGTCAGACAGTGGCATTCAGCATGCATGACAGCACAACAGTATATCTTCACATCATTCAGCAGTCAACAGTCTTACAGGCCATTTGAATTGCAGCAGTCGAGGCCAACTCCAGCTGAATCCCTGCCTGACAGGGGGACCGTGCATGAAATCATGCAAAACATATGAGCTCTTGATTGGACGTTCACTTCAGCGAGAGATACCCACACGATGGTGCGTGTATGTTTCACGTGTGTGTATGTGCGTGCATGTCTGCGAGTGTGTTGGACCGTGGCTGACGGGTTGTTGACACATTCTCATTACAATGGGATCATGTTGCTTTTGGCCTCGAGTGGCTGACTGTGGTTCCTCTACCTCACACATACTCAGACGGTATATTCTATTATCAACAGCTCCTGGAGTGTTTGATGATTATAACAATTACAAGACACCTTTTTTATCAAGCTCAAATATGATTACACTTTAAACCAGTTTGGTGTATTTACTTGTTGAATTGTAAATTATTTATTTACAGGATTCAATGCAACAATTTATTAAACATTATATGTGCAGCATACCACTATTGCAGCAGTTTTATATAAGCAATGAGCCATTTGAGTTGTTTTACACTGTGAATTTTTCAGCAACAATCAACAACAAGAACCTACTGTGTCCATCTTTTATTTCTTTCAACCACTAACATTGATAATGAATCAGTGGCTCTAACTATGCAGCCATGTGGATGTTGTCATATTAAAGCACATCTGGTTTCCTCGCCTACATTAAAATTTCACCGAACTAGTGCATGCTTGTAAGAACTGACATAGTGTAAGTTGTGTAAGTTATATCAATACGATTTTATAAGGTGATAAAAATAGCATATAATAAAATATGGTAGTGGTAAATGGTAATGATATAAATATACATATACAATCTACACACACACACACACACACACTGGCCACTTTATTAGGTACACCTGTTGAACTGTCCAATGCAAATTTCTAATCAGCCAATCACATGGCAGCAACTCAATACATTTAGGCATGTGGACATGGTCGGCCGAGCATCAGAATGGGGAAGAAAGATGATTTAAGTGACTTGTGATTGTGGCATGGTTGTTGGTGCCAGACGGGCTGGTCTGAGTATTTCAGAAACTGCTGGTCTACTGGGATTTTCACGCACAACCATCTCTAGGGTTTACAGAGAATGGTCCAAAAAAAAAGAAAATATCCAGTGAACTGCATTTTCGTCAGCTCAAATGCTTTGTTGACGCCAGAGGTCAGAAGAGAATGGCCAGACAAGCTGATAGAAAGGCTACAATAACTCAAATAAGCTTTCGTTACAATCGAGGTATGCCGAAGAGCATCTCTGAATGCACGAAACGTCCAACCTTGAGGCAGATGAGATACAGCAGCAGAAGACCACACTGGGTGCCACTCCTGTCAGCTAAGAACAGGAAACTGAGGCTACAATTCGCACAGGCTCACCAAAATTGGACAATAGAAGATTGGAAAAAACGTTGCCTGGTCTGATGAGTCTCGATTTCTGCTTTGACATTCAGATGGTAGGGTCAGAATTTGGCATCAACAACATGAAAGCATGGCTCCATCCTGCCTTGTATCAACAGTTCAGGCTGGTGTTGGTGGTGTAATGGTGTGGGAGATATTTTCTTGGCACACTTTGGGCCCATTAGTACCAATTGAGCATCTGGTCAACCCCACAGCCTACATGAGTATTGTTGCTGACCATGTCCATGCCTTTATGACCACATCTTTTGATGGCTACTTCCAGCAGGATAAAGCGCCAAGTCATAAACCGTGAATCATCTCAGACTGGTTTCTTGAACATGACAATGAATTCACTGTACTCAAATGGCCCCCATAGTCACCAGAACTCAATCCAATAGAGCACCTTTGGGATGTGGTGGAATGGGAGATTTGCATCATGAATGTGCAGCCGACAAATCTGCAGCAGCTGCGTGATGCTATCATGTCAGGAATGTTTCCAGTACCTTGTTGAATCTATGCCATGAAGGATTAAGGCAGTTCTGAAGGCAAAAGGGGGCCCAACCCAGTACTAGTAAGGTGTACCTAATAAAGTAGCTGGTGAGTGTTTAAAAATGTTTAAATCTGCAGTAAATATATGGGTCACACTTTATTTTAATGGTCAGTTTGTTGAATTTAATTTACATTGCATCTACATGCCAACTAATTCTCATTAGATTATAAGTAGAGTGTTAGGTTGGGGTTAGTGTTAGTGTAAGTTGACATGTACTTGCAAAGTTTCTAATAGTCAGTTAAATGTCTGTTGAAGGAGCAGTATCAACAGATAATAAGCAGACAGTCTACTAATACTCAAATGGACCATCAAAATAAAGTGTTACCAATACATGTAACCTAGTTAACAGTAAGTTTCCTTAATTCATTCATTCATTCATTTTCTTTTCGGCTTAGTCCTTTTATTAATCCGGGGTCGCCACAGCAGAATGAACCGCCAACTTATCCAGCATGTTTTTTACGCAGCGGATGCCCTTCCAGCCGCAACTCATATCTGGGAAACATCCACACACACTCATTCACACTCATACACTACGGACAATTTAGCTTACCCAATTCACCTGTACTGCATGTCTTTGGACTGTGGGGGAAACCGGAGCACCCGGAGGAAACCCACGCGAACGCAGGGAGAACATGCAAACTACACGCAGAAACGCCAACTGACCCAGCCGAAGCTCGAACCAGCGACCTTTTTGCTGTGAGGCGACAGCACTTCCTACTGCGCCACTGCGTCGCCCAGTTTCCTTAATATATAACATAAATAACTGTAAGAGTTTTCCAGAAATGCATTTTTATTTTTGTGAGTTTTTTGTTCATGTGACAAAGATACGATGTATATATGTTAGTACACTGGTGTAACAATACTATAAATTCATGAAGTACAGTAGTTTATCGTAATATATTATAATAATTAATAATAATGTATTTTGGCTATTGTATTTTTTGTTCTTTTCATTAAAGATAACAAAAGCAGTGTATGATTTATGAACCATTCAATTCAACGAATATATTAGATCATGTTAGAGTCATTTGTGAACTGGAATGATCTGACTGCATTAGTTCTTTATTCAACAACTCACGGATTCAACTGATCATATTGGAGCAAGTCTCCAATTAATGACTCACTGATATAAATGATTCAGTTGGAGAGAATCTTCTGTTAACAACTCACTGATTCAACTGACCCGATCAGACTTACTGAATCCACATGTCTGACTTTAAATCGGCCAAAAAAAAACAAAAAAAAAAAACAGGAGATCTTGCATGAGTTTGTGAAGCTTGAGTGTCTATAAATGATGGCATAGAAATTAAGCCCCAAATTTAAGGAATTGTTATAATTATAAATAAAAATTACAGTATATTTACGACATGACATGCTTGAAGTTGGACACATTTCTCTCTGAATTGCATAGGTTTCAGTTAAAGTTAAGTAACACAAATGAATGGCCATGCTTTTTCTGTAACACATAATGCAGTAAATCGGATGAGCTAATTGACATCACTTTTTGGGTGAACTGTCCCTTTAAGAACATCCTTCACTGCAAAATTACTTTAATGTTAGTGTGATGTGACTAATTGCTTAATTTATCAGTACAACTGCAATGTAAATTGCTTGTACAATGCAGTCTTTCACCACACAAATGGATATAACAACCCTGTCAGTATAGCAGAGCTGTATTGTGCTTGACTTCCATGAAGAGCACATGGACCCAAACAGTTGTGCCCCGTCTCCAGCTCCCTGCCATCATACGTCTGCCCCTGCCACCCGCTGGCATTTAGAGAAAGCTCCAAAAGACCTGAATCAAATAATGCTTTATGGACACGATGTCCTGCAAATGTTACATAACCCTCCATTACGTGCAGATTTCCCATGAGATTGACTGGCCAATCGACCCCGGTAGGATGTGGGGAGGGGTTGGGTGGACAGGAATACCGATAAGTTAAGAAAAAGCTCATTTAGACCTGAATAGAAATTATTGACCTGGAAGCAGCTGCTGGTTGCTTAGCTGATTTGTTGCCGGTTCTGGCAAGAGCAATTACTGCTGTGGTCTGGTCACTCTGAGCCAGTGATAAAAGTTCATGACGGAGTTCACAGGCAACATGAGGATGCTGAAGATCCTCTGTGTGGAATCATTTCATTCAGTGATATAGAGCAGGGTCCAAATATCTGACAGCTTCACTTTTACTATTTTAATAATTATATCATCATCTAATTTAAGCGAACAGAATTACACATGGTCACAACTTACTGTGCAATTAAAGGGATAGTTAACCCAAAAATGAAAATTCTGTCATCATTTACTCACACTTGACTTATCAGTTTGCAGAACACTAAGGAAGATATTTTGAAGAATGTTGGAAACGTGTAACTTTTGACTTCCATAGTATATGTTTTTCCTACTATAGATGTCAGTGTTTACCAGTTTCATTTCCCTTCGGCTTAGTCCCTTTATTTTATCACGGGTCACCACAGCAGAATGAACCGCCAACTTATTTCATGTTCACATACACACACATACACTTCGGCCAATTTAGCTTATTGGAAACTGGAGCACCCAGAGGAACGCCACGTGAGCACGGGGAGAACATGCAAACTGACCACACAGAAACGCCAACTGACACAGCCGGGGCTCGAACCAGCGACCTTCTTGCTGTGAGGTGACAGCGCTACCCACTGCGCCACCGCGTCGCCCGCCCTCCAACACTCAACAATACAACAATAACAAAACAACAATAACAAAAATAATAACTAATGTTAACGATCTAAATTATGGATAAATAGAAGTTATGCAATAGAAAATAACAAATTCAACAATTTTAATAGTTTGGAAAAAGCTTAAAACTTTAGATATAGTGGCTGTCGAAAAAAAAGGATGTGTATAAAAATATAAAAGGTACATAAAGGTTTGTAAGCTTGCTGAGTGAAGACTGAGTAAATGTAAAACTTTCTTTAAACTGACCTTTGCTCAGAAAAATTAATTAAGAATCAATCAGGCGGCAAAAGCAGTGAAATGTTTCTGCAAAGTTTTGATTCAACAGCATAAAAGGCTTGTAAATTTATGTATAAAAGCACCAAAAGTGATTAAATCAATTCAATAATTCTTGCAATTTTGAGAATGCATGCGTGAATGTCAAATTAGTTGCACTGTAAAATATGTATAATATAAATATTTAATCTGTATCATAACACTGTGAATGGATTTTTTAAGAAAATGCAATGTGGCAAATCTTAGACCGTGTATTAACACTTATTGCAATGTTTTCAAATAAGAACATTTTCAGAGTTTTGACCATTCATTTACATAAAAACATGATTTTGGGAACCTGAAAAGGCACATTTTTGAAAATGGTTTTATAATCAGAGCTTAACTTGAGTTGGATCTTGGATCCTTCTTATGTGTAATCACTCTCATTGGTTGTTGATTGTTTTGCACGCAATGAGCAGTGAAAATAAACAATAGCATAGTGGCCTACCTAAATAATATTTATATTTTCAAAATGGCAAAAAGACAGTCAAGCATATTTTTTATTTGTTTTTAAATCTGATAATGAGCCTGATCAAAAGAGATCTTGAGAAGATGAAACTGGGTGAATGGATCTGGATAGCGATCTCAAGTCAGCCAGAAAACATGACAGAAGAGGTAACTGTGGGCTCTTCTAGATTAGACTGAGTGAGTCATTTAATTATTATTTTTTCACTTGGCACATAATAGTGAATAGTTTTATTTTCTGGTTTTGTTCTGGGAACTGGGAACTATTAATTTACAAATTAATCACTGTTTAAAGTGTTTTTATTGTATAAACCATTATTTATAAAAATATAGCTTAAAGGGGCTAATAATTTTGACCTTAGAATGGTTTTAAAAACTGCTTTTATTCTAGCCGAAATAAAACAAATAAGACTTTCTCTAGAAGAAAAAATATTTTCAGATATACTGTGAAAATTCCCGAGCTCCATTAACCATCATTTATGAAATATTTAAAAAAGAAAAAAAATTCAAAGGGTGGCTAATAATGCTGACTTCATCTGTATGGGACAAATTCTGGACACTTGATAGTAAGGGGTGGGTCTTTGAACCATTGAACAACCCCCCCCCCCCCCCCCCCCCCCCCCCGCCGACGGGCCTGGTAAGCCAGTAGGGATGCGTCTATACTGAGCCTAACATGACAGTGCTTTTAGTCAGTTTTTGTGAATCAATGTAATCACTTTAATTTTAATAATGCGAAACCTTTCAAAATGACAAAATAAAAATAAAAAAAATCTCATATTATCGCTGTAAAAAGTAAGTTTTTTCTTTTTTGTCGTTACACATAAGGAAAAACAATGAAAATGAAGACACTTGAAAACCCTAGCAGAGAATTTATTCAAGTTAAAAGTCATGATTACTGACTGCAATCAAATAATCCTTTCCGCTTTTACTCCTCAACAAACAAACATTATTTTTTTTTAACAGCAGGGGCTGTTGTGAAAAAAAAAAAAAAAAACACCAAACGAAAATCTTATTGTTTTCCCATTGCAAAGCTACATGCTAAGACTAGCTGTCTATCAGCATGAGTCGAGCTAATGAAGCATCCTGACTTGATGTGACAATAATTCGGTATCAGCCTTTGGTTTAGTTTGCGACTCACTTCTCCGAAATGCTTTGACAGAAGTATCTTCCTTTCTCTCTTTGCGGATAAAGCTGTTTTTATCATGTAACACCTCTCAGCAATGGTTATCTTAGTCGCATTGCTGGATGTTTGAGTTCTTTACACAGTAATGAATGCCACTTTGAGACACTTCCCTCACACCTCCCTACAGGTTCGCCGGCGAAGCTTCATGCTGATTATCTTGTCGGATCCTGTTCCCTGTTCAATCCGGCTTGACGACAGCACAGTCAGACTAACCTGCTAACCTGCCCGACGACAGTACACACATGACGGATGGCGCGCGGGGGAGTCGCTCGCTATTAATTAAGTCAAATGGTCGAATGTCAAAGCGGCAAAGGTCAGCGCTAATCTCTGCGACCCGCGCCGTGCCGCAGACTCCTATCGACAGATACCTATTGCTTTATCTTTTGATTATGAGTCACCCTTTATTCTAACCCTACAGAATTGATTGTTTACAAGGCATAATCTCCACGGGAAGAGGAAAGAGCAGAGAATGAAAATGAGCTTTGTGAAATATGGCGTCGGCTTGTGATGTAATACAGGGTAACATCCAACCTCAAGGTGCCCTGAAGTTTCTCCTTTTGTGACACAGGTTTGTCACATTTTCATCATCGTCTCTCGTCCTTCTATTTACTTCTATTCTGCTCTTGAAGGAGATGTGTAACAGATCAATCTCAAAAGGATAGTTCAACTAAGATTTGGAGGTCTGCCATCATTTATTTATCCTCATGTTCTTTTAAATGGGTCTGACTTTATTTTTTTGAGTATACTGGGGTAAAAGAAGTATGTTTTTTTTTATTTTACAATTTATGTAGCTAACCCTTAACCAAACCTGACTTTATACATGTGGTTTTTTTAGGTAGTTCAAACTTTAACAAGGACATTTTAAAATAATATTTAACCAAAAATATTTTAGTTATTAGAGACTGAAGCAGTCAAGCAAAACGGAAAGACAAATGCATGAATAAATAAATAATTAATATTTAGAATGCATTTAATAAATCAACTTTATAATTTAAGAGCCCCTATTATGCATTAAAAAGGTCATATTTTGGTTTTAGGGGTCTCCAACAACAGGCTGATATGCATGCAAGGTCAAAAAACACTTATAATATGCATTTATATTTACCTAATTATCCCAACGACTCCCATATGATTTGTTTAGCGATTCATTTGTTCCCAAAACCCTCCTTTCCGCGATGGTAATCTGCGCTGATTGGTTCGATGACCCAGTCAATTGTGATTGGTCGACTGCGTTTAGTGTGAGACAGAGAGAAACGCTTATCAACAATTTTGAAGTAGTCAGAGTGCAGAGTGTATGTGTGAATCCAGTGCAGGAGTGCATTAAAGCAATGCAGTTTAACACCAGCATATTGCTCTATTCTTAACAATGACACGTGTAGCAGGTGTAAAACAGAAGGGTAAAATGTTCGTTGTCGTGTGATTCCACTTGTCATGACCATATTTGGGGTTTCCTGTCTCCATGTTGATTTGGGGAGTGCACGCGCTTTGCTTCTCCCCAGTCTGCATGAGATTCAGCTGCGGTAGGTCACACAAGTGTATGCGGTGACTTAATGAGTGTCAAATTTCGTTTAACTAATGAATCTGCATAATCCAAATGTATGATTGTGATCTAAAGCCTGTTTGTGATGTATACACAGAGGCTGGTCGATTATTTTTCATTACTTTTTGTTATGTTTGTTATTTTTCTCTTATAGTGCAAGTGAATACACGCTGTTAGGCTGCACAAGTCCTCTTATAAGTTCCTTTGTGTTATCCAGGTACATGTTTTGTTGTTATATGTTATAAAATATTTATGTATTATATATGACTTTTGCTAAAGTCTGCCCCAGTCTGCATGAGATTCAGCTGCGTGCAAGTGAATACACGCTGTTAGGCTGCACAAGTCCTCTTATAAGTTCCTTTGTGTTATCCAGAATAAACGAGGACGTGATACACCGTCAAAGATTCGTATGATGTGTCAGTGATTTCAACACAACGCAGAAAACATTACGCTACAACTGGTGCCGTGACCGTCGCTTCACTTTTCGTGGGATTGGTGCTACACTGAGTGGAGACGCAACCGGAGTGAAAAGCTAATGAGAGCACCGCTACAACGTGATTAAGTGGATGAGAGGTTCGCCATTTTAAAATGTGAACTGTGAACTGTTTTGAAGACTGCTAAAGTAATTAATGGACTAAAATATTTTGATTTAGGAATTTATTCTTCAGTGATCTTTTTATTTAAAATTATTTTGGAGGTTGAAGTACATTACCAGTAGAACAATAATAATTTAAAATATATATAGAAGAAGAAGAATTGTGATTTAAATAGCTGATTTTAAAATGGAGGGTGCTAATAGGCAGAACAGTATGGGACGTGGGAGAGGGGTGCTAAGGTTTGCTCATACTCAAAATGATGGAGCTGATAAAATAGGCCCGTTTTTTTCTACCCCTATTCACACAAGAAGTGTGCAGACACCTATTGTGCCTCAGCCTTGTGCTGTTTCTGATGATACTGAACAATGTTCTGATTTAAACACTGTACCAGTGAATCTGATTAGTGACATTGTAAAACAGATAGGCAATAGCATTGGCCAGAACATTCTTACTTGTCTCGAGTCAGGGGTTTTTAGCCAAAACAAACAAAATGACTCAACCTTCAATGCGAGTGAACTGTCAAAAGTTAACTTAATTGTCAAACATGACATTAATGAACCTCCATATTTCAGAGGTGATGGGGGGGATAAGATTTCTGTTGATGAGTGGGAGGAAACAGTAAAAGTGTATCTAAGAAAACGTGAAGTGCCCCTAAGAGACCAAGTTGATGAAGTTTTGACAAAGTTACAGGGCAGAGCACGTGATGTCGTGAAGGTCGGGCTGAGAAGTAACCCATTGATTGACCTCAGTAAGGGTCCAAGGCCAGTTTTTGACCTGTTAAAAAAACATTGTAGTGACACAGTGTATTCTTGCATGCCTTTGGCAGATTTTTATGCAACACTGCCTTTACAAAACGAGAAACCTTTCGACTACTGGATTAGGCTGCATAAAGCTATTGATGTTGCTGCAGAAGGGCTGAAGAGACAGGGCAAAACTCTAGATGACCCCTATCGTGAGGTGACTGTAATGTTCATCAGAAACTGTCCCGATTTAGAGCTGTCCCTTATATTTAAGTGTAAGCCACTGCATGAATGGACTGCAGCCGATGTGCAGCTTAGATTGGATGAATATCAAAGAGAGAATAAGTTGAAACAACGCAAGTCTACTCCACATATGAGTAACATTGCATGTCATACTCAGTCAACTGACAATTCGTGTGCCAGCGGGTGTGCTTTGGAGACTGCTGTGGTACCCCTGCCTCAAATAACTGAGCAGTCTACTCAGGATCAGTCTTTGAACCGTGTGATCAGTCTGTTGGAACGAGTTTTGGATCAAGGATCTGGTCTGCGGACAACAAAAGTTTTCAGGCCTCAGCAAAAAGTGAGGGGTATGATGCTTAAGCAAAATGTGGCATGTGAATTGTGTGGTGATTTGAATCATGATACTTTTTCACACTGTCGTATAAATCGTCTGTGCTTTAACTGTCATGCTTCTGGCCACAGGGCATCAGCTTGCTCTGCAGGGACTGCCAATAAACCACAAATTCAGCAGAGCAGTCCTGATTCTGATCAGCAGGAAAACTAGATGGCCCACATGAGAAGGGGACTAGTGGAGGGCCATGTATAATGTCCCCTGGAAATGAGGATATTGACCTAGAATCTGTTTATTCAGATTTTTGCAATAGTATTGATGACAAAACAAAAGTGATTTTCAAAATGTGCAAAGACTTAATGCAAATGATGAGTTGTTCTTTACTGATGTTCTAGTGCAGGATGCTGTTTTACTTCGAGGAATGCTGGACAGTGGGTCAATGGCCTGTACTGTCAGCAGTGAAGCCTTGTCCAGACTTATAGCAGCAAAAGTGATTGTCCCTGATGACGTAGCCCCTACTACACTCACACTGATTGGATGTGGTGGTCAGAGAACAAGCCCACTAGGAGTATGTGACATCAACATGAAAGTATTTAACTGCTCGTTCTCTGTGCCTACCTTGATCGTTGATGGGCAGAATTCTGACTTAATTTTAGGAAGTAATGTCATAAAGCATCTGATTCATGACATGAAAGTATCAGGTGATTTCTGGAGGAAGATATCTGACTCACAAAGCAAAAGTACTGATACAGGTGCCTTGATGCAAATGTTATGCAATGTTGAATCATGGAAAGGATCGGAACCACCTACAAAAGTAGGTACTGTGAAATTGAAACGCGCTGTCACTTTGGAACCCATGAAAGAACATATAGTGTGGGGGAAGTTATTCAGTGACAAAATCCTTTCGTCAGGCAGTACAGTTGTTGTGGAGCCTAGCACAGCACGGACAGCACCGAGAAATGTGTTAGTGGGGAGGATAGTAGTGTCTTTATGGGGAGATGGCAGTACTCCAGTCAAAGTTATCAACCCGTCGAACAAGCCTATATGTCTGAGACGCAACTGTAAGCTGGCTGATGTTTACACCTGTATGGCGCTTGAAGATTTTGATGATGACTGTCTTGACATGACATTTCAACAAGTGAAAGATCAAAAGTGTAATGGAATGAACTCGGAAAGTCAGACTAAATCTGGTAGCAAACATTGTGATACAGAAAGACAACATCACATGCCAGAAAATCATTATGGATCAGTACTGTCCAACCTGGGACTCCAGGACATTGACATTGACTCAAACACTTTAACGCCATATTGGAGAAGGAAGTTGATTCATCTATTGTCTAAATATGAGTCAATATTTTCGCGTCATGGTCTGGATTGTGGTAAGGCGAAGGGCTATGCTCATAGAATCCACCTAAGTGATACTAAACCCTTCAGACTTCCTTACAGAAGATTGTCACCATCACACTATGAGAAGCTGCGTCAGGCTCTGACTGACATGGAAGAGCGTGACATAATCAGAAAATCAACGAGTGATTATGCATCGCCTCTCGTGTTGGTTTGGAAAAGGAATGGTGATCTGAGACTGTGCACGGACTTTCGCTGGCTAAATGTACGCACCATTAAAGATGCGCATCCTCTTCCACACCAAGCAGATGCGCTGGCAGCTCTGGGTGGTAACGCATTCTTTTCCACAATGGACCTAACGTCAGGTTATTATAATGTGGAAATGCATGAGAATGACAGGAGGTTCACAGCTTTTACCACGCCTTTTGGTCTCTACGAATATAACAGGCTCCCTCAGGGGCTATGTAATAGCCCCGCTACATTCATGAGGATGATGATGGACATATTTGGTGATCAGAATTTTATGAGCATGCTGTGTTATCTCGATGACATCCTTGTTTTTGGCCCCAATGAGCAGCTGGCTTTGGAACGGCTGGAGATGGTTTTCCAGAGACTTCAAGTTCACAATTTGAAACTGTCTCAGAAGAAGTGTCATTTTATGAAACCCTCTGTCAAGTTTCTAGGACACATCGTCAGTAGTGAGGGTGTAGCTACAGATCCTGACAAGGTCAAAGCGATTGTAGACATCACAGAACAGGATCTAATGGAGGATGGCTCTGACATTCCATCACAGACAAAAATAAGGTCTTTCTTGGGGATGGTAGTATTCTACCAGCAGTATATCGAAGGCTGTTCTAGCATTGGTAGACCCCTTTTTGCATTAACATCAGGCACAAGGAAACTGAGGCGTAGCAAAGGACAGAAATGCACAACTACGGGAAGAAAGCTTGGATCTTCGGACTGGACACAAGAATGTAGTGATGCCTTTAATGCCCTAAAACAAGCTTTGTTGGAACGAGTTGTTTTGGCTCACCCAGATTTTGCTAAACCCTTTCTTTTGTCTGTTGATGCTTCTAGTAATGGACTTGGAGCGGTGCTTTCTCAGGTTGCAGAGGGTGAAGAAGTAGCCCGCCCCATAGCCTTCGCTAGCAAGTCACTAAACTATGCCCAATCTAAATATCCAGCGCACAGGTTAGAGTTTTTTGCCCTCAAATGGGCAGTCTGTGAAAAATTTAGTCACTGGCTTAGGGGTCAACAGTTCTCAGTGTGGACTGATAACAACCCGCTGACCTATATTCTTACGAAGCCTAAGTTGGATGCATGCGAGCAAAGATGGGTTGCTAAGCTTGCTCCATATGGATTTGACATCAAATATATCCCTGGGCCTAAGAATGTAGTTGCAGATGCCCTTAGTCGGGAGCCATTTGTGCGACCCAGTGTGTTCCATCGTCTTACTAGAGTGCCGTACAATGCTCTTGTGGAGGAGTCTCAAGTAGTGAATCCAGAGAATGTCCAAGATGTATTCCGCTGGTCATGCCACCCATTTGAAAAACAAGCACAGAATAAGCCCTGTTCAGATATTGAAGTGAATTATGTGGCTTTCTCTGAGAGCTCGTTAGCATCGCAGGAGGAGGTTTCTGCTATTTTGAATAGCAGTGGTCAACAAGAAAATCATGTACGACCATATGCTTACCTGCTTCCACAGTTGATTGGGTCAATAATTCCATCTTACCTGCCGGATCATCCAGTATTATCTAGGCAGGAGCTCACAGATTTGCAACATGCTGATCCTGTTCTGAGCAGAGTGCTTTATTTTTTGGAGCGCAAGCATAGACCTTCTAGGAGGGAGCGAACCAAGGAGTCACCGAGTGTGCTTCGATTTCTGAGACACTGGAATAAACTATCAAACAGAAAGGGCATATTATATCGTGTGTCTAAGGATGCCATCACTAATAATAAGACATTTCAGCTTATTGTGCCTACTGTTTTGCAAGATAAAGTGCTTAAGGGAGTGCATGACGAAGCTGGACATCAGGGTCAAAACAGGACACTCTACCTCACCAGACGTCGGTTCTATTGGCAAGGGATGGAAAAAGATGTGAAGCAATATGTGCGATGTTGCAAAAGATGTGTCGTTAGCAAATCACCAGAGCCTGAGGCAAGAGCTCCGCTTGAGAGTATTAAAACATCAAGACCTCTTGAGCTGGTTTGCATAGATTTTTGGTCTGCTGAAGACTCATCCAATAAGTCTCTCGATGTTTTGGTTGTGACAGACCATTTTACCAAGCTGGCTCAGGCCTACCTTTGTCCTAACCAATCAGCAAAGGCAGTTGCAAAGCAGCTATGGGATCATTTTTTCTGCATCTACGGCTTTCCAGAACGGGTACATTCAGATCAGGGTGCCAGTTTTGAAAGTAGCCTGATTTCTGAAATGCTTCAGCTTGCGGGGGTCCAAAAGTCCCATACAACACCTTACCATCCGATGGGCAATGGGGCAGTTGAGAGATTCAACCGCACGCTAGGAAACATGATCCGTGCCTTACCACCTAAAGCAAAGCACAGATGGCCTCAAATGTTAAAGTCTCTCACCTTTGCTATAATGCCACCATTCATGAGACAACTGGTTTTCCTCCATTCCAGCTGATGTTTGGAAGGTCTCCTAGATTGCCCATAGACATGATGTTTGACTCTGTATTGCTTGATGATCAGGTGGTTGATTACAACCAATATGTGCGGTCCTTCAGGGATGATCTTGCACAAGCTATGAAACTGACACAAAATGTGCTTCAAAACAACAGCAAAGACAAGCTAACCTCTATAACAAAAAACAAAGAGGTGCCCCCGTGACCATTGGCGATAGGGTGTTATTGGCCAATAAAGGGGAGCGTGGCAAGAGGAAAACTGCTGATAGGTGGGAGAGTCACATCTACATTGTGACAGGAATGAACAGTCAAGTTCACACATTCAAGATCAGAAATTCTGTGACAGGTGCTGAGAAAGTTGTTCATAGAAATCTCATAATGCCAGTGAACTTCCTACCTTTTCAGACTGAGTATCCTGAAGTTGATACTTATCGAGATATCACTGTGAGTGACTCAAGTTCGTCTGTGCATGAACATGAAGATCTGAGTCTTCCTGGAAATGAGACATGTGAGAGGACTGTGGCATGGGTGTCGGAACTCCCAGTTTCTGGAGATGCTAATCTTTCTGTATCTGATTGTGCTCTGTCGGATGTGGATGAGCTTCCATCCACCTTGAATATGCCATGTTCTACAAGACTCAAGGGACACGTTTTTGAGAAAGACAAACCTTTGACATGTGACTCCTATGTTGATGAAATTCAGAATAATGGAGATGAACACTTTGGCTTTTCAGCTAACAACAGCTTGTCAAAGGGTCCCAATGTACTTTCTGGTCAGAGCGAGACACTTACAGTCAGAACTAAATGTGGAAGGGTTATAAAACCAGTCATTAGACTTATTCAGAATATGCATCAGAAGGTTTTGTCTGGGTTGTAGTTTTTTGTTTGTTTGTTTTTTTTTTTTTCTCTCTCTCTCTCTTCTCCTAGTCATATGGGATTTCTATCAAATTGATTAACTTTAAGTTCGTATTTTGTTATTGACTTATGGGGATTCTTGAATATCTGTGATTATTGTACCTTGTGAACAATTTAAGAACAAGAGTAGTTATTTGTAACTGGCTAGACTTATGTTATGCTGGGGAAATGAAGAGCACTAAATGTATGTAATATGTAACAGGCATATTATTCCTGTGAATGTTTAGAGGCTTTGCAACCCTCTTGCATTTCTAATTTTGAAAAGGATGGTCTTGAACCGGAGTTTTTAGTGTTTCTTATGAAATCTAGCATTGACGATTGGTACTATGGTACATACCCCCATTTAATTTCTTTTTTTTCATTTTTCTTTC
The DNA here is from genome assembly GCA_903798195.1 of Danio kyathit. Taxonomy (NCBI): domain Eukaryota; kingdom Metazoa; phylum Chordata; class Actinopteri; order Cypriniformes; family Danionidae; genus Danio; species Danio kyathit. The sequence continues at coordinate 24,055,157 of LR812520.1, forward strand.
TCTCTTCCCTTCCTTTCAAACTTGGTAATGTGCTTGGTTGTTTTCTTGGTTGTTTTCTTGGTTGGGGAACTTTGCAGCCTTTTAATAATATATATTACTCCTTCGGTTTTGTTTAGTCATGTACAAGTGGAAGTCAGCAGAGGGGAGTGTAGCAGGTGTAAAACAGAAGGGTAAAATGTTCGTTGTCGTGTGATTCCACTTGTCATGACCATATTTGGGGTTTCCTGTCTCCATGTTGATTTGGGGAGTGCACGCGCTTTGCTTCTCCCCAGTCTGCATGAGATTCAGCTGCGGTAGGTCACACAAGTGTATGCGGTGACTTAATGAGTGTCAAATTTCGTTTAACTAATGAATCTGCATAATCCAAATGTATGATTGTGATCTAAAGCCTGTTTGTGATGTATACACAGAGGCTGTCGATTATTTTTCATTACTTTTTGTTATGTTTGTTATTTTTCTCTTATAGTGCAAGTGAATACACGCTGTTAGGCTGCACAAGTCCTCTTATAAGTTCCTTTGTGTTATCCAGGTACATGTTTTGTTGTTATATGTTATAAAATATTTATGTATTATATATGACTTTTGCTAAAGTCTGCCCCAGTCTGCATGAGATTCAGCTGCGTGCAAGTGAATACACGCTGTTAGGCTGCACAAGTCCTCTTATAAGTTCCTTTGTGTTATCCAGAATAAACGAGGACGTGATACACCGTCAAAGATTCGTATGATGTGTCAGTGATTTCAACACAACGCAGAAAACATTACGCTACACACGCATTCAGTATTAATCCACACAGTGGCAAAAGCTGAACTATTTTAAAACCAGACCACCACATGTGTGTAGAAACTGCTGATGGTGGCCATAGC
>LR812520.1:24056120-24278620 GCA_903798195.1 Danio kyathit
ATTTATCCTCATGTTCTTTAAATGGGTCTGACTTTATTTTTTTGAGTATACTGGGTTAAAAGAAGTATGTTTTTTTTTATTTTACAATTTATGTAGCTAACCCTTAACCAAACCTGACTTTATACATGTGGTTTTTTTTAGGTAGTTGAAACTTTAACAAGGACATTTTAAAATAATATTTAACCAAAATATTTTAGTTATTAGAGAGAAGCAGTCAAGCAAAACGGAAAGACAAATGCCATGAATAATAAATAATTCATATTTAGAATGCATTCAAAAATCAACTTTATAATTTAAGAGCCACTATTATGCATTAAAAAGGTCATATTTTGGTTTTAGGGGTCTCCAACAACAGGCTGATATGCATGCAAGGTCAAAAAACACTTATAATATGCATTTATATTTACCTAATTATCCCAACGACTCCCATATGATTTGTTTAGCGATTCATTTGTTCCCAAAACCCCCTCTTCCGCGATGGTAATCTGCGCTGATTGGTTCGATGACCCGTCAATTGTGATTGGTCGACTGCGTTTAGTGTGAGACAGAGAGAAACGCTTATCAACAATTTTGAAGTAGTCAGAGTGCAGTGTATGGGTGAGCCCAATGCAGGAGTGCATTAAAGCATGCAGTTTAACACCAGCATATTGCTCTATTCTTAACAATGACATGCATTCAGTATTAATCCACACAGTGGCAAAAGCTGAACTATTTTAAAACCAGACCACCACATGTGTGTAGAAACTGCTGATGGTGGCCATAGCAACGACAAACGGCAGTGGGTCGTGAGCTCACAAACGCATTTAAATCCGTAAACATTCAGCGTGGTTTTAGACATGATATGAGAATATAATAAATTAACCAGATACTGTACAAGCCATGTGGAGCAGTTACAAGTAACAAAACACAATTGAATACATATTTGCAAGCTAGAGAATACAAAGAGGCAACCATTTTAATCACTCTTACTTACACTTGTAAAATGGAGGAAGGAACTGATCCATGATCTGTGTACTGTAAAGTTCCTGTCAAGCTCTGACAAAGTCCCATACATCAATAGTCTTTTCTGATCCTTCCTTTAACAAACAGCCGATAATTGCCTCGTTTTGAGCATGTAGATTGCAAAATAATTGCAAAAATAAACTTCAGCCACTGACTCTTCACAGCCTCATCTTTGGGTAGGGAAAAAGATGCTAAGTTTCCCTCACGCTTCAGAGCACAGCATTTTCATGACAGGATTCAACCAGGGGTTTCAATTTTCCCGGGACTGCGAGCGCAACAAATGGACGGAGCTGGAGATCGGTATCGACATCATGCCAACACGGCTAAAGATTCATTACCAAGACGATTCATTTGAACCACTCTGAGTCAACTCTTTTATAGTTGAATCAATAGTTTTAAACATGGTGCACTTTCAGATTTAAGACTTAGCTGGATATTTCACTTCACTTAGAGCTGTGTTGCACACTTTATGGAAGGTCATTTTCAAAAATCTATTATCTATCCATCCAATAAATAAATACTGAATATATATATATGCATAGATAATAGATTATGTTTATTTTCTATTTCTGTATAGCTTTATTCATTCATATTCATTCATTTTCCTTGGCTTAGTCTCTATTTCAGAGGTCGCCACAGCAAAACGAACCACCAACTATTCCGGCATATGTTTTTACGCAGTGGATGCCCTTTCAGGCACAACCCAGTACTAGGAAACACCATACACACTTATTCACACGCACTCATTCACTATGGCCAATTTAGTTTATTCAATTCACTTATAGCGCATGTCTTTGGACTGTCGGGAAACCCATGCGAACATGGGGAGAAACATGCAAACTCCACACAGTGCAGCCGGGACTCAAACCAGTGACCTTCTTGCTGTATAGCTTCATATATATTTACTAAAACAATAAATAAATAAATAAAATGCATACATGAATAGGAATTATCAATAATAACAAAAACAATAAATAAATAATAATGCATTCAATAAATGGTTGTACTTTATTTTAAGATGCCTTTGTTACAGTGTAGTAACACAAATAATTATTGAGTAATATAAATTAACAACTTTTTTCTGCAGAATTAAGTTTTGATTTAGAGATACTTCCCTGTCGTTATGCATAATTTGCTGTTGTTAAATGTATTTTGCGTGGTAGATACAAATAACGTGGTAACCTTTTCAAGCCATGAGCCGTTATTCACAAACTTTTCACAAACTCTTTAGCTGTCTTCGGCACATTCATTAAAGAAGCAGAGGTGTGCACTTTGTGAATGAATCGTTGAACTGATGCTCAATTGATTCGTTTGCAGCAGTTAACCGCTCAATGAAGGGGAAGATGATTGGTGAAATACTTTCATTTTGGACTGCTGGTCAAAGAAAAATGCTAAAGTGGTGCTTCTGAACACTTAGTATATAAAGCATATGGACATATATTGATAATAGGCAACCTATGCTTTTACATGAGGGAACAATATTAAGGTAGGGGTTTGAACAGATGTGTATCTGGACATACAGCGAGTGGCCAGTGCGCATGGTGATCTGGTGAAGGATATGGAGAATGTTGCCTTCAGGTGGGTGCAGTTAGACAGCATATAGCTTATAATGAGGAATTTTCCCCCGCTGCTCATAGATCTGCTGGGTCGATCATTAGCCGTCTCCATGCTCACTGATTTGTGTTTTAATGGCTCTGTCTGACTGTCCCAGGGAAGTCCAATAGCTATTTATAGACCCAGAAACAAAGTGGTAGCCAACAGAGGCTTTGCAGGGTAAATTTTAACTGGTAAACTTGAAAAAATGGAATATTTATACAGTGGCATCCAGCAGGCACTGGGCATTCGTGATTCAAAAGTACAGTTAGTCCTCTAAATAAACAGAAAGTTAAACATTTCAAAAAACATCAAAAGCTTTACCTATTTTTGTATACAGAGGACATTATTAAGTTATAGAAATTTTTAATTTATTCATTCAGAGATAATGTAACCAACATTAAGATGAATGATTTGACTGTAACACAAAGAAAGTTTACCATTAAAAAACCTGAAAGTTATAGCCTTCGAAATGAGTAATAAGTGTTTTGAATGACTTGATCTGTGGACATATGCAGGACATCACTATTCTCTCACAGGACATCACTAGTCTGTCACGGGACATCACTAGTCTCTCAAAGGACATCACTACACTGTATAAACGTATCAATTAGTCATGAAAGCATACGTTTTTAGTCCATTGTAACTTATTAAACAAAGTTATTCATGTTCTAACTTAATTCTATACGTTACACAAGCTGTTTTCACTCAGTTTAACATAATATAAGTTCAATGGACTCATAGGGTTAATTTGATTCAGCTTACAAATTTAAGGCAACCAGGGTTTTTTACAGTGTAGTCTCTTACAGTTCATTACTAGTCTCCCACAGGACCACAAGAGTTTACAGAGATTCTCAATCAGGTTTGGATCAGGATTTCAGTGTTTTCAAAATTTCTGCTTTATTCGTTTTACTGTGTGACAGGGTTATTATAATGCATGAAAATCACTGTCTGATTGAGTGATGAATGCAGGGAATGAACCACATGGTTCTGAATGAGTTTCTTCTCAACATTTGCATTTACTCATGCACATTATCTTTGTAAAATGCCAAAATATCTGCTATAAGACAACCAACCTCATGACTCGTGACTTCTTCTCTTTTGCCTTTATTTGGACAACCTGCTGTAAGATGGGTTTTAGTCACTTTAGAAAAGCTCACCATCTTGCAAAATCTGTAAAAACTGAAAAATTTGGCTGCCAGTTAAATATGTTGTTGTTTTTTTTCTAATAATTTAGGAATTTACTAGGAGCAGATTAAAACCAAGAACTACAGTATAAGAGAATCTAAAAGTGTTCTTTTTTGACAGATTAGACATTTTTAACAGCTGGTTGATGAATACTAAAGTATTATCCGTTATCAAATTTGGATTGAAATAACATTATTATAATTAGCATTATTTAGGGTGTAATATTTGATTTGGACACAACAATGTGACTGGGGCTCCTGCCCAAGTACAAAGATGGCCCAGCAACTTTCAAGAGTTTTCAAGATGCTCTTTAGACAATCTCTATAATATTGTTTTCTGAAGGAGACAAACAAGATAATAACATAACTTTTATTCATACCAAAAGCATTAGAAGTACACCGTAGCAGTCTTAGAGTTTTGCTTGTGGAATATTTTCTCAATGCATTCAGTCACTCCAGAAAAAAAAAAATGATCACAGCCTAACAAGCAAACTATGACAAGCGTGAGTAATCAGGCAAGAGCACAAAACAAACAAACTGCATATTGTTTACGGAGTCCAATCTAGCCTGCAAATCTCACCGCATGAATCAGTTTTCATTTCGGGAAAAAAAGTTTGCGGTGATAATTTGTTTCTTGCGCGAGTTGTGTGTGGGAAGCCTGAAGCCTGGTAATATATTCCATGACAAGACTTTGCGATGATCTGCATGCCCTTCAAATCTCCATCAGAAAAATAGAAGAAGAAAAAAGAGAAAAAAAAACATGCTACATGCTGCTCAGTGGATTATTTTCCTGCATGCTCCCTATATATATATATATATATATATATATATATTATATATATTATATATATATATATATATATATATATATAATATTTATATATATCAGATCTCAACTGTATATATATAATATATATTATAATATATATATATTATATATATATATATATATAATATTATTATATATATATATATATATATACAGTTGAGGTCTGAATTATTAGCCCCCCTCTTTATTTTTTTCAGACACATTTCTGAAAAAAAAGATTTTTATCGATTTTTTTTAACACATTTCTAAACATAATAGTTTTAAACTCATTTCTAATAACTAACTTATTTTATCTTTGCCATGATGACAGTAAATAGTATTTTACTAGATATTTTTTCAAGACACTGCTCAGCTTAAAGGGCAATTTAAAGGCTTAACTATGGCGTTTAGGCCAGGGGTTCTCAACCTTTTCACTTCGGGGCCCAATTCTTTCTCCGATCAATTTTGAAGGCCCACCTGTCTGACATTTTCTCTAAAATGTTTGTATGAAATGTTCAATCTTTATTTATTAACTATACAGGGTAGGCCATTTATATGGATACATCTTAATAAATTGCATAGACAATTGCCTTCAAATGACCCAAAAGATAAAAGTCTAAGGGGGTCAGATAGGGAGACCTTGGGGCCATTCAACTGGCCCACGACGACCAATCCACTTTCAGGAAACTGTATTCAGGAAACCATTTTATTAAGGTGTATCCATATAAATGGCCCACCCTGTAGGTGTGTGTGTATATACATATATATATATATATATATGGCACAGTGGGTATCATGTTCGCCTGACACAGCAAGAAGGTCGCTGGTTCGAGCCTCAGCTGGGTCAGTTGGCGTTTCTGAGTGGAGTTTGCATGTTCTCCCGTGTTTGCGTGGGTTTCCTCCGGGTGCTCCGGTTTCCCCCACAGTCCAAAGACATGAGGTAAAGGTAAATTAGGTAGGCTAAATTATATATATGAAGAGTTCAAATGCAAAAGCCGCTAAACGCCACTTCCTCCAAAAGTGAGATAATGACATTGAGTGAATGCTTTAGGCACGCAGTACACCATCAACAAATAGATTTGTATCAATTCATCCAAATCACAGCGTCAGCGCATTTAGAAATAACAGTTTGTTGGCAAAAGCCACTAAACGCCACTTGCCTTTGACAGCAAAAGCTGCTATATCCCGAGAATCAATCAGAAAGCGCGAATCGAATCATATGTTTCCAATATAGCAGCGCGCTGATACGCCAGATTTATGAGGAGACTGTTTTAGTCCGCTTCCGATTTCGATTTTAAAAGACGGAGTTTGATGAACTGCATGAGCCTGTCCGACTGTCAGTGGATGGCAAATGAAAACGTTCCTTACCTCAAAACTCTGTGCATTATAAGAAAAAGAAAACACAATGTACAGTCAGAAGTGTAGCATGTGTAGCATTCATAACGTGCTTTTGCGCAGCTACGCTACTTGATTGAGGTCCAATTTACTATACATTAAACGACAACACTGTTTTAAGAAAGACGAAGTTAAGATGCTGTTTTTTTATCACACATGGATGCTAAGAGGATAAACAAGAGACCAAAAAGAGACCAAGACCTTAAGTAAGGTGAGAATGTATGAATGACAGTTTCTAAAAATGTCTGAGAGACATCCCTTTTTTGCCCAGTAGGCCTACCCTGTGTTTTATTTGCTAATTTAGGATATTTTTTTTAAATCTAAATCTAATGTATAAAACTGTACATTATTTATATTACTTCATATTACCTATATGTCCTGATATGCTTTTTTATATTAATAGACAATACACAGATATTGATGTTTCACAATGTATTTACAACCACATTATTTGAATCTAACAAGCTTGTTTACATTGCTCTACTTACATTAAATCTAAATCCCAAATATCAGAAATGACAACAGATTGTTAAGATTTAATTAACGTCAGTTTTAATGTTATTAATTATTGCACTTACTTGACAGATTTCATTCATTATTTTCCTTTTGCTTAGTTCATGGTTTACCAATTTACTCTTGTTAAAAACCAAATAATTGTCTAAAGTGACATTTATAAAAAAAGGGTATTTTATTTACTAGCTAATAAACTTATCATTGCATATAAATAAAACTTCTAAACCTAATTATATGAGCCTGATACAAAATGCTTATTTACAAAAAAAAAAGGGGTCTGATGGATTTAGAGGTTTTTGCATCTGAACTCTTCTATATCTATATATATATATATACACACACAGATTCAAAGAGAACCACAGGTTAACAGGGAGATTGCAAAAGACCAGCTTCTGCTTTAAACTGGACTGACTGAATATGTACTATTAAATATATACTATATTCAAAAATACACAGACACATGTAAAATACAGTAAAATATCCTAAATCGTTTTAACACGCATCGATCTGATGGCGGTTGAGTTTGCAGCTGGATCTTATTGGAGATCGCTGACAGTAATAGTGAAATGCTCTACCAGCGCATCTGAAGCTCATATGCAAGTTTATTTTACATTCTATGGCAGAAACCCCATTGAGCCTCACTAGATCCTCCTGTATGGCCGCGCCTCCATTATAAAACACTTACAGGACATTAATTTGGACAACTATGCGGATACATTAAATAGTTCACACAAAAATACACAGAGAGACTTTCACTTTCACGCATAGTTTGTTATGAACAGACTGATGTGTACTACTTGTTTTTGCGGTGAGTTTCAGTAATCAATCAGAGAACAGGAGAAAGTACATTACTTCAATCATTTTAATAGAGCATATTAATAATGAAATCCTTTAAATTATTGTATAATATTGAGAAATAATTTTAATTTTAATTTTAATTTCTCGCGGCCCACCTGCAGGATCGCTGAGGCCTATCGGTTGAGAATTTCTGCTGTAGACAATCGAAAAAAATTTAGCTTAAAGGGGCTAATAATTTTGACCTTAAAATAAAAAAAAACTAATTTAAAAAAATTAAACTGCTTTTATTCTAGCTAAATAAAAGAAAAATTTTATCAGACATACTGTGAAAATTTCTTTGCTCTGTTAAACATCATTCGGGAAATATTAGGGGGGGCTAATAAATCTGACTTAAACTGTATACGTACAGTATATACCACCAAAAAAATTGTTGTATCCTTGTCATGACAAATCATGTGAATAATGAATGCCTATATTTCAACACATTTGAATCATTAAACACATGAACACAGTTCTCTCATCAATATCCAGTCAGCCCCCGGTGTCCACAGGGTTTCCGGGCCTTTTCTTTCTAAGCCCTGCGGTTCGTTTTAAAGACGCGTCCATCCAAGTAAAACCATTTTGATCAGAGCAAATAGAGTCGGTTAAGCGAGTGGGCCTGTTTTTAAAGCCCATGGCTCTCGTCTTGCTCCACGCAGCAGGTTGTCGTGCTCTGCAGCCGGCCAGCAGATGACTTGTCAAGACGGTTTTATGTATTTTTATACGCACACATGTATATCGGGTTGAACCCGTGGACTGCGAAGCATCGGACTCTCCTGGCAGCTCCTCTGGCTGTTTAGAATCATTAATGTTCTCCAAATACCCTGCGCTCCAGCAGCCCCTGCCGAGCATGGCGGACTGCAACGCATCGCCTGCAGGGAGCAAGATAAAACCAGCCGAGAGAGAGAGAGAAGGGAAAGAGAGAGAGAGTTTGAAAGAGAATCAAAGTCCAGCATCAAAAAGTCAGCTTTCCCTTATGAAGCTGTAAAGAAGGAAAGAAAGAGGAAGATGTGGAAGAACAAGAAGAAAAAAAAGTGGAAGGAAAAAACGTGGGGCTTGCTAGATACGGCTCCAGCTGTCTAGGAAGTCATATAGCTCTCTCTGTAATGGAAATTTCTGATAGGTCCAATGATGAGCAGAGAGTAATACATTTTTTTTTTTTTGTAAACTCTCCTCACAGATGGACCTCCAAATGTTTCGGGGGAGGCTCTGTCTCTCTCTCTCTCTCTCTTTCTCTGTTTCTCTCTCGTCCTCGCTCTCCTGCGTGGCAGCATGGGTATATTTGGAAACTCAACAAACACAAGGATGAGAAACAGTCGCCACCGCTCCCTGTTGCGAGGTGCTGGAAAGGCGAACGAATAACGGGATCGTTAGGCTAATGATTGACACGAGGGGCCAGAACAGACAGAGGCTTCCTGTTTGATTTTTAGAGCCGATCAATGGTGTCAGATTAAACGTCAGTCCGAAAAAAGGAGAAAAAAACACACCGGCAGGTTCCGGGTTTTAAGAGGAAAGCCTCTCATAGGGCTGATGAAGATCTGAGAGTGATTGCGGAGATAACTTCTTTGTGCAAATAAGGAGCGGTTATTGGAAAAGCTCTCGGCTGGTAGTTTTCTGCCAGGGAGCCGTTGTGTTGAGTGGGCAGTTTCATGTGTGCGGGTGTGAGAATATAAAGTCTGCTCCAGTGCATCGCTCTGAAATATCTCGACAGTACAGTATACGAGCGAGTGTGCTGCTAAAGTTCAGAAATCACTGACATTTGACCTTGCAGTGAACATATAAATAAATAAAGATAACTAAGTGTGTCATCGTGGTTGAGGCACAAATATTAAGGTATATGCAGTATGTGGTAGTCGCCAGTATGGGGTCTTCAGGGAGGTTGTCAAACAGTCAAGCAAACAAACAAATGAGCAGATACATATTTTTGTTTGATTAAATAAATTAGCTAAAAGGAAAATCACATATTGTGAAAAATAGTAACATAAATATGCTATTAAAATTAATACAGACGCAAACTAATTGTTTTATTTTATTCATTTATTCCTTTTCCTTCACCTTAGACCCTTATTTATCAAGGGTCGCCACAGTGGAATGAATAATACTGTAAAAAGCACAGACAAAAATGTGTAGGCCCAGATAAAAAAAAAAATAAAAAATTGTATAGTTTGTTGGCAGCGCGGTGGAGCAGTGGGATATGCGCTATAGGTGAATTGGGTAAGCTAAATTGTCCGTAGTGTACCTGTTTTGTTTTGTTCAAATAAATGGATGGGTGGATGGATGGATAGATCAACCCAAGCTCATTCTAATTATGTATCTTATATACATTTCTGGAGGGAGCAAAATACGTCCCACGAGTTACGTTTTTTTGCAGTTGTTGTTTTCGCAAATCCACCAGAGGCCGTTATGTACCTTTTTTCAGATCTCAAATTTCTCTCGCAAGTGCCATTCCCTCCTCCTGTTCTCACTTAAATCCACCAGAGGCCACTGTCAACTGATTGACTGACTGACTGACCGAGCGACAGTTCCCCTATCCACCCTTAACCCAACCAATAGTGTTTTAAAAAGCACCGATTGACCTGCCCACCCCCTTCCCTAAACCCACCCGCAATGTTTTAGAAAGCAAACCAAAAGAAAAGCCCCCTGATTTTTACCACATTTTTAGATTTTACCATATTCTCATCCTGTTATTTACTTGTTAGGGACCGAGCACCGGAACGGTGCGTAGGCCCTATTGGAATTGCTCCGTTTCTTCTTCTTCTTTTTCTTCTTCTTCTTCTTCTTCTTCTTCTTCCGCGGAATGAATTGCGATTTTGAGGGGCTAAACATGCCCGAAAACTCACGAAAACGTTGCACACACCTCAGAAGTGGCGAAAATTTACGTTTGTTATAGGTTTCGGAAGTGGCCGTGGCAAAATGACTCGAAAGCACCACTTATACACTTCTGACGGACTAGCCCCCGAGCTACGAATCACGCACACGCACGAAAATTGGCACACACCTTAAACATGCCAAACCATACAAAAAAGTCTCTTGGAGCATTATCTCTAACCCAACAGGAAGTTGGATATTCTTAACTTCCTGTGGTGAAAAAGTGCCATTTTTGCCATTTCCAGGCGTTGTATTTGAACAAACTCCTCCTAGGGATTTTATCCGATCAACACCAAAATTGGGTTTTATCATCTAAAGGCCTTGGCGATGTTAAATTGCAAAGATCTAGAGTTTTCGTCGATGGGCGTGTCCGTGGCGGCCTCGCAAATTTGACGATTCGGCATGAAACAGGAAGTTGCTATAACTCGGGCATGCATTATCCGATCTGCCTGAAAATTCACACGTATGATAAGAGTCCTGACCTGAACACGTTTACATGCCAATATCCGGTTATAGTTATAGCGCCACCTGCTGGCAACAGGAAGTGATGTGTTTTACAGCATAACAAACTCCTCCCACAATTTTTATCGTATCAGCACCAAATTTGGATGGTGTTATCTGAAAGCTCTAGCGATGATATATTGTGAAGATCTAGAGTTTTCACAGAGGGGCGTGTCCATGGCGAACTGACAAACATCAACGCTTCGCCATGGAACAGGAAGTACTTATAACTCATTCTCACAATGTCCGATCAGCCCAAAACGTCACATGGTTGATAAAAGACCTCTCCTGAAGACATCTACATGCCAATATCCAGTTACAGTTATAGCGCCACCTGCTGGCAACAGAAAATCACTTATAACTCAGCCAAACAATGTCCGATCTGCCTGAAAATTCACATATTCGATAATATTCCTCTCCTGAAGACATCTACATGCCAATATTGAGTCACAGTCATAGCGCCATCTGCTGGCATAAGGTAGTTTGGCTTAAAACTCAACCACACAATGTCCAATCTGCCTGAAAATTTACTTGTTCGATAAGATTCCTCTCCTGGAGACATCTACATGCCAATATTGAGTCTTAGTCATAGCGCCACCTGCTGACAAAAGGTAGTTTGGCTTATAACTTAATCACACAATGTCCGATCTGCCTGAAACTTCACATGGTTGATAAAAGTCCTCTCCTGAAGACATCTGCATGTCAATATCCAGTTACAGTTATAGCGCCACCTGCTGGCAGAAGGTAGTTTGGCTTTTAACTCAACCACACAGTGGCTGACTAGCCTGAAAATTCACAGGTTCGATAAGATTCCTCTCCTGAAGACATCTACATGCCAATACTGAGTCACAGTCATAGCGCCACCTGCTATGTGATTTTTCTTAGGGTTTTTTTTATATCAGTTTAAATTAATATTGTTTGCTGTTCTCTGTCATCCTTAGGCCACCGGGCGGCGATGAGCCCGGGTGTGAGGTCCCTTTCATCGCTGCTGGCAGCTTTAATTTATTTTATTTTTTTAGCTTTTGTTTTTGTATTACCTGCTTTCTGGAACCGTTCTTCACTGGACTCGAACCCTGTCGTCACGGTCAACTCCTCTCTCCGTCTCAAATCCGTCAACGTACATGCCAAGCGACCAGACAAACTGGTAACAGCCAGAAAGCCATCCATATAGAGGTAAGCGGTCAGCTGGTAAACACGAAAAGGAACGGCGTCATACTGCCCCGTAGCATTTGTTTTAAAGATGAAATGCAGCCATATGTTCTTGCATATGTAATTTGCGATCTCCAGAAATGTATAAAGGGCTATGTTTTCAGAATGAGCCTATGTTGGGATAGATGGATGGATGGATGGATGGAAGGAAAGAAAGAAAGAAAGAAAGAAAGAAAGAAAGAAAGAAAGAAAGAAAGAAAGAAAGAAAGAAGAAAGAAAGAAAGAAAGAAAGAAAGAAAGAAAGAAAGAAAGAAAGAAAGAAAATAAAAAATTAGGGACATACAAACATCCAGACATCAAAATGTCTTATTAAGAATTATTTCATTAATTAAGGCATTTTTACACAGTTAATAAAAAAGAAAAATTACTCATGTATTATTTAAATCATGAGAATATCATTTTGAATAGATTTGATTATTACATTGGTATAAGTATGATTTTTTTTACTATTATTCACTCAGAAATAAAGGTACAAAAGCTGCCACTGAAGTGATAACTGTTGAAAGGGTTCAAAGTGGTACCTCAAAGATGCATAATAACACATAAAAAGTACAAAAATATCCATTTTGAAATTTTAGGTGCTAATTTACACTCACCGGCCACTTTATTAGGTACACCTTACTGGTACCAGGTTGGACCCCCTTTTGCCTTCAGAACTGCCTTAATCCTTCATGGCATAGATTCAACAAGGTACCGGAAATATTCCTCAGTGATTTTGGTCCATATTGACATGATAGCATCACACAGTTGCTGCAGATTTGCCAGCTGCACATCAAAGATGTGAATCTCAAAGGTGCTCTATAGGATTGATTTCTGGGGACTGTGGAGGCCATTTGAGTACAGTGAACTCATTGTCCTGTTTAAGAAACCAAGAAGTCTGAGATGCTTTATGACATGGAGCGGTATCCTGCTGGAGGTAGCCATCAGAAGATGGGTACACTGTGGTTATAAAGGGATGGACATGGTCAGCAACAATTCTCAGGTAGGCTGTGGCATTGACATGATGCTCAGTTGGTACTAATGGACCTAAAGTGTGCCAAGAAAATATCCCCCACACCCTTACACCACCATCACTAGCCTGAACCCTTGATATAAGACATTGTCCAATTTTGGTGAGCCTGTACTGAATTGTAGCCTCAGTTTCCTGTTCTTCACTGACAGGAGTGGCACCCGGTGTGGTCTTCTGCTGCTGTAGCTCACCCGCCTCAAGGTCCGATGTGTTGTGCTTTTTCAGACCATTGTCTGTAAACCCTAGAGATGGTTGTGCGTGAAAATCGCAGTAGATCAGCAGTTTCTAAAATACTCAGACCACCACTTCCGGCACCAACAACCATGCCACGTTCAAAGTCACTTAAATCAACTTTCTTCCCCATTCTGATGCTTGGTTTGAACTGAAGCAGATCGTCTTGACCAGGGGTGTCCAAACTCGGTACCTATAGGGCTGTTGTCCTGCTGAGTTTAGCTCCAACTTGCTTCAACACACCTATCAGGAGGTTTCTAGTATATCTAGTAAGAGCTTGATTAGTTGGTTCAGGTGTGTTTGATTTGGGTTGGCGCTAAACTCTCCAGGACACTGGCCCTCTAGGACCGAGTTTGGACACCCCTGGTCTAGACCATGAAATGGCCTAAATGCATTGAGATGCTGCCATGTGATTACGTTAACGAGCAGTCGAATAGGTGTACCTAATAAAGTGGCTGGTGAGTACATGTACCTTTGAGGTTCCACTGTGGACACGTTTGGTACAAATCCAGTGACTGCTCTAATACATCCAATGTTTACTTAATTTCATTCATTCATTCATTCATTCATTCATTCATTCATTCATTCATTCATTCATTCATTCATTCATTCATTCATTCATTCATTCGGTCATTCATTCATTCATTCATTCATTCATTCATTCATTCATTCATTCATTCATTCATTCATTCAGCTAGATTGGGAGAAAATAGCTATTTCAAATACATATTGTAACTGCTTATACAGTATGTCCTTTATAATGCCTGCATTTATATTAGATAAATAGAGCAAATGCCATTAAGAAATATAGAATATCCATATCACTGTTTAATCAGTGTGCTTATCAAAGCAAATTCTTAAATCTATACATTCAGCATCCCAATTGGATACTCAGTTACATTTTTTTTTTATCAGATCAAAGTTTTATTGTCCTGCAGTATAGAGCTATATGTGATAGTATGATACATTAAACATGAGAAGACTTTAGAAGGAGTGAAGTCATCTTCCATAAAGTAGAATTGCTAAAGAGCCTCAAATTCCAGCAGAAGCAATGGGGTGGAAGAGCCGAACCGCTGAGAGGGCCAAGAGGAGCGAGTGAGCCAAAGAGGCCCGTTTGAGGCGCTCTTCTCGCTCTCGCCTCATAAATTATGCAGCGGCGCTCATCTCATTTCCATGCTCGCAGTCACGAGCTGAGTGCTAATAGCTTAACTAATTGCTCTAAACAGGGGTGGTGGTTAATTGGGATGGGGGACTGCATTAGAGGAGCGGCGTTAATGAGTGACGCCACAATCCCATCAGTCGACCCAAGACCGCCCTCGCTCTTTTTAACCCACTGACCTGAGACAGAGTCCAAACTTTACCACTCTGATTATAACTATTTATAACCAATCAACCATTTCTGCTGAGTGTATGAATCAGTAGCATTAGCAATAGCATTGGTTAGCACAGAATTGGCGCTCACTGACTTAATTCTGTACAGTCACAAATTGACTAATCACAAAGTATAAAATAATGAAACTAGATAAGATATTGATAATAAAGTGATTATAACAAGTTTATAATTTGGGATAAACTTTTATTTGTGCAGCCAAAATATGACATGCTGTTTCTCTAAACATGTTATACAGTATATGTATTCTGTTAATCAACATTGATAATATTTATTACAATATGAAGAATTCAGATGCAAAAAACTCGAGTGCCACCTGGAATTTTTTTCTATAATGACCATTTTTCTCAGTCTTTTATGTTTATGTTCAGTTATTTTATGTTAAAAGTAATGGAAATAATCTATTCTTTGCCATAAAAGAGAAATTACTGAATCAAGACAAATGAACCTGAGAAAAATGGTAACATTAGAAGAAAATTTCAGATGGCATTAAGAGGTTTTTGCATCTAAACTCTTTATATCAAGAGAGATAATCACCAATTTATTTTTTGTTTGTAATGCTATTTCTACTTTGCCTTCTAATAAGTTCAGTTTTATGTATAATTTACTCAAATATTTAAACAGCAGATTGTTGTTATTGGTAAATGAGGGGGGAAATGTAATTTTAAATAATTATAGATATTGAAAGAACCAGTGTGCATTAATTTTACATTCAATCCATTCTTTTTTTTATTTATTATTGTTCATATTTTTTATAGACATATTAGTTCAGAATTTGTACTGATTGTTTACTTGTAATGACCTTTACTTATATTTTAGTCTAGTATTAGCTTTTGTAGTGGTTTTTACTGTGAAATCTTTGTTTATTTATTCTATTTGCTGACTAATAACTTGCCTAATTATTCAAACTTTTAATTTAATTAACCAAGTTAAAAACTAGGATCTTGCAAAATAACTAGTAAAATATTATATTCTGTCACCATGGCAAAGACAAAAGAAATTAGTTATTAGAAATTAACTGTTAAAAATGTGTGTTGAAAAAATGTTTCCCCATTAAACAGCACTGGGAAATATTTCACAGGAGGGCTAATATTTTTGTCTTCAATTGTGTGTGTGCGTGTTTGTGTGCCTGCATGTATATTCATTTTCTTTTCGGCTTAGTCCGTTTATTAATCTGGCGTCGCCACAGTGGAATGAACCGCCAACTTATCCAGCATATGTTTTACGCATGCAAGTATATGTATGTATTAAATACGTATAAATTAATGTATTAATAATTCATACAAATATTCGTTCATTTTCTTTTCGGCTTAGTCTCTACATCAATCAGGGGTCACCACAGCGGAATGAACCGCCAACTTATCCAGCATATGTTTTACGCAGCGGATGCGCTGCCAGCTGCAACCCACCACTGGGAAACACCCACACACTCCCATTCACACACACTTGTGGGGAGAAACCGGAGCACCCGGAGGAAACCCACGCGAACACGGAACATGCAAACTCCACACAGAAATGCCAACTGATCCAGCCGAGGCTCAAACCAGCGACCATCTTGCTGTGAGGCGACAGTGCTACCCACTGCACCACCGCGTCACCCCATACAAATATTAGCATATTTTATCTGTAAAATACAAAATTAAGCATTTTTGTGTATAATAGACGTCTAATAGACATCTAAAGAAAAGAGGTCTATCCTTGGTCTATTCAATTTCCACTGTCAGCCCAGATTTAGCCTTGTTTTAGTCAAGCCATCTATGTTTAGAAGTCTATTTGACAACCGTTAGACTTCTTGTAAACATACACAGAAAACCTGCATGAGTAAGGAAATAAACTAACTAACTAAAAAGGCATCACAACTGTCATTAAGGCCACATCTTTATATTCTTTTCCACATCCTAACTCCAACCCAGGCTCATTATTGATATGTACCCCTGTATACAGTTCTGCACAGTGCGAAATACATCCCAGGAGGTATGTTTTTTGCAGTTTTTGTTTTTGCGAGGCAGCTGTGTATGCTTTTTCCAGCAGAGGCCGCTGCCAACTGACTGACTGACCGACCATCCGACCAAATCACCCCACCCACTCCCTTCCCTAAACCCAATTAATAGTGTTTTTAAAAGCACCGACTGACCTGATCAACTAATCCAACCGACAGTTTTAAAAAGCAATCTAGAAAAATAAAGCCCTCATTTTCAGAACTTAACACGTTCTCACCCTGTTATTTACTTGTTTATTTTATTTTTTGCCTTTTGTTTTACCTGCTGTCTGGAACCGTTTTTCGCCGGACTAGAAACCTATCATCGCGGTCAACTCCTCTCTGTGTCTCAAGTCCACCAACGTACATGGCGAGCTACTGAGCAAACTGGTAACCGCGTAAAAGCCATTCACACAGAAGTAAGCAGTCAGCTGATAGCACGAAAAAAAACAGAAGTCGTCGACGGCTTGATATCACCCCGTATCGCCCCATATAAAAACGAAATGTGTACCATACGTACCTCTGGTTACATAATTTGCGCTCTCCAGAAATATATACAGGGGTAGATTTTTACAAAAAGCCGTGACTCTCTTTACAACTCTTCCACCACACCAAAACAAAATCAATTTGTAGAGCCAACTCAACAACACCTCTTTTTCTGGTGTCAACATGAAGGGTAAAAGATCATAAATCCCAACGCTGGTGTAAAAACCAGATCGCGATCAGCGTCGCAGCAGCTGGAGATAACAGGGCTTGATTGGGAAAGAGATGGCGCTTCGTGAAGTGTGTAATTCAAGGAAGCACATCAGCCATGCTTTTCACCACCCATGGGAAGAGTCTTTGTCAAACACCCGGTGAAACCCGTTCTCCTCCGACTCCGACGGCAGGCGTTTCACACACAGATGCAGGACAAATAGAAAAGCACAGGTTGTTTCGTTTCAACAGGGGATTAAATATTTATCCGGCGAATTTTATTAACAGGCCGAGGCGCTCAGGCGAAGCCGGCACCACAGCTGTTCTGTCACATTTCTAAATAGCTGTGGGTTGTTTGTTGTATTGTGTGCGGCTTATTTATTTATTAATATTTGTTTGTTCTCATGTACCCATGAGAAGACAATGGGATTCCGCATCAAAATAAAGAGAGAGAACTCCTGACTGCATTCAGGTGACTCATCCGAGTGACTAAAGTGTGTTTCCCTGCGCATTTTTGAACATTGTCACATCTCTAGCTGACATATTAGCTGTTCGTATTCCCTTTGCAGTGTTTTGCTGTCCCAGACTTTGTTTTCTTAAAGACTTTTATCTCTCTTTTTTTTTTGGATTGGCAACAGCACAGGAAGTATCAGACAAGTGCACTTCGAAGGAATGTGTGCGTTGTAGGATTAACGTGGGGTTTTTGTAGCAGCAAGCAGTTTTTATTTTTTGTGGTTGTTTTGTTTGTGTGCTCAACATAGGCCGTTGTAACAGAGTAAACTGGTGCAAGTTTGAAAAGTAAGCAGAAAAAAATGCTGTGTGATCTTCCAAGCTGCATTCATTTGTGTGTGTATTTCTGGAGGAATCAGACTATTGCTACAATACCCTCGGGGAGTCTTCACAGCAAAAAATCAGTGTACATTTAACTCAATTTGAGTTTAACTTAACACTCCTTGGGTGTACATATGACTCCCTCCATTTTGGAGTTAAAATAACACTTTCTAAAGTGTGAAATTTGTACATTACTCTCAGAGTTCATTTTAACACAGTAAGAGTTTATTCTTACATCAAACTGGAGTGTGTGTTACTCTTCAAAGTGTTAATATATTACCTTTTTCCCTATATTATCATCTGCGTGTGTGTGACAGATAACAGTAATCAAATATGTTGAAAATTGTGCATATGTTTCAACTGTTTTTCTGAAAGAACCTGTTCGAGTAAAAACCTGGACTTCCCATCACTAGTGGGAAATACACTGCATATTGGGTTTAAAGTTTAACACTGAAAAAAACTTTTAAATACTGTATACTCTTTTTCACACTCGTGGATTAAAATGTATTCCGGTTTTACCACTGAACAACACCAAAAAAATCACACTGTATATTTAACACTGGATTTTTTGCTGTGTGATTAATGACTAAATCTTATATAACCGACATGAAGCTGCACTCAAAAAAAGATTTTTGCTGCTTGTTCAAACTACTTCTTTAAAATGAGCTTAAATAACACAATTATTGAGATTTTTCTGGGGACAACTTAATTGTTTTATCTTTGATCCACTCAAATTTGTTGTTAACTTAATCATGTGAAACCCTGCTTTTTTTTTTTTTGCAGTAGCTACGTTTCCATCCATTATGTGCATTTTGGATATGTGCATAAAAAAATCGGTTGATGAAAACACCAAGATGCTCATCTGAAATGTTGTTTTGGTCATTCTAAAACGCTTTGACCATTTCATTATTAGTGTCATTATATTATTAATTACCTCCAGAACTGTCAAGAGCGTCTGTGCTCCGTGTCTGATGCCTTCAGACGCCACCACACGTTCATTGCGTGTCAGGATTGTCTTCTGAGGTGCAAGTCATTTATTAAATAAAGAAAAGATTCACGCAGCTTCTCCGACCTCAGCAAATTGAGTTTTTACTGTTGATATTTGGCGCCAGTTAATCAGGAAGTGACGATTTTGTTCTCTTTGACGCATTGGATGGAAACATTGCTTTATTCACATGTCTTTTATGCGATATTCTAGTTTTGCGCATAAAGTTAATTCACATTTTTGGATGGAAACATAGCTAATTTGATACTCAGTGAGTGAGTAACAATATGTAAGGTAGATCACACTTTATTTTAATGTACAATTCCCACTATTAAAAGGGTTAGTTGGGGGTTGAGCGTTAAAATCTCGCATTAGATGTTACGAAACTCCAAAATGGTGTGGCTTAATATCAACTTCGATATAAACGGCCCTGGGAATTTAACATCAATGAGGACCCAGCTATAAAAGTTGCGATAAATATTTAAAATTAACAGACAAACAAATGGTTAGCACAATTGTCATAAAAGGCACATCTATATTATCTCATTATTATATACTTCTTGTCTTCATTCATAAATTAAACTTTCTTTAAAGCATTTACTGTATGTCAAGAAATTATTTATGCTGATGTTGTCCTAAATTTGCAAACTTTTCATGTAAATGAATATCATTTGTTGACTAGTTTTCTGATCTGTTTCAGAGTTACTAGCATTTTGTTGTACATGTAAACATACAGGGCAGCATGGTGGCTCAGTGGTTAGCACTGTCACCTCACAGCAAGAAGGTCACTGGTTCGAGTCCCAGCTCGGCCAGTTGGCATTTCTTTATGGAGTTTGTGTGTTCTCCCTGTCTTGGAGCAGATTGCTCCGGCATACCTGTCAACCCTCCCGTTTTCTTCCTAGAAATTCTCCCTTATTTTACAATTCTATCCCGCTATCATCCCATAAAGGTATTTTCCCGTATTTCTCCCATATTTTCAATATTTCTATAAAGGGTGGCAATAAACATTAAAGAGCCGATCCTCCCTTTATGCAACCCATACCGCCGAACCACCAGGGGACGCCTCTTGCTCTTAAATGTGAGTCTGTTCTGTGCTTTCATTTTATTTAGGCATAAAAACACTTTGAAATAAATATAAAAATGGAAGGATTTCCTTCCTTTTCATTACAGATGCCGTTGCTCTCCTATGTAATCCTCAAAACAGTCAGTTCATGTGATGCGATAGACGCTGTTTCTCAAATGGATTCTGTACACGCAATAAGTTTTGGGTGCATGTTTGAACAGACATAATAATAATAATAATAATAATAATAATAATAATAATAATAATAATAATAATAATAATAATAATAATAATATTAATAAAAATAATAGGGGCTGCACACTGGCACAGTGTGTAGCACATTTGCCTCACAGCAAGAAGGTCGCTGGTTTGAGCCTCGGCTGGGTCAGTTGGCGTTTCTGGGTTTCCTTCGGGTGCTCCGGTTTCCCCCACAAGTCCAAAGACATGTGGTACAGGTGAATTGGGTAGGCTAAATTGTCCGTAGTGTTATGAGTGTGAATGAGTGTGTGTGGATGTTTCAGAGATGGGTTGCAGCTGCAAGGGCATCCGCTGCCTAAAACATGTGCTGGATAAGTTGGCGGTTCATTCCGCTGTGGCGACCCCAGATTAATAAAGGGACTAAGCCGAAAAGAAAATGAATGAATGAATGAATGAATAATAATAATAATAATAATATGTCAATTTTAATATATAGTATAATTTTATTATAGATGTGTGCAGTTTTAAAATGACAGCTCTGTTATTTAATGTATTCAAATGAAAAATCTAATTGAGAGATTCATGCGCTGCTCTTTAATCAGAATGTTTAAATTATACAGTAAAGAAAAGGTTAATGAGATTTAATAACTTGATTCAATTTCTTCATAATAGATATTAATTTAAATAGGCTAAACTGTTTGCTAATTTATTTGCAGCTTTTTCTAATGTATACTATTTATTCTATCCTTTGTAAATAGTAATAATAATAATAATAAAAACATATTACTGAGCGTTTATTTACAACAAAACAGCTCCAGATGAACATATTAAGTAATTTGGGGAATTTTTTTTTGTTTAATTTTGGGAGAGGGACCAGTTATTCCTATGCTGGAATAGTTGTTGGTTCGTTCCACTGTGGCGACCCCTGATAAAAAACCCTGCAGGCACATGACGTCAACATGACCTCATATTGATGTTGTACCCAACGTACTCCAACGTCGTGGGGACGTTGGATTTTATTTGTAAATGAAAATCGGGCTGACATCAGAACCCAACGTCAGGCCGACCTAAAAACGTCCAACCTAAAATCAATTAAACATCGCCTAATCATGTTACACCTTGATGTTGTTTGGAAGTTGTCACTATGACAGCTATCAGACGTTGTATTTTGGTCACTTTCCAACACAACCTAAAATCAACCAAATATCAACGTAATTTGACGTCGTTATTGGCCATCAAAATAACGTGGTCCTTAGACACTGGCTAGACATTGAATTTTGGTCACCTGACGTCAAGAACTAAATCTAATCTAATATTAACGTCTTATGATGTTTTGTGCATGCTTGGAAGGGACTAAGGTGAAGGTGAATGAATGAATGTAAACATACACAGTGAGGTCTTTGTAATATAATTGCAAAAACTAAAACTATAAAAATCACAACGTGCACCACAAATGTCTTAAAGTGCTATGTTTTTTAACTTCATCACCATCACAGCGGAACAGTTCCTGTACCACCACCGCTGTGGGCTGAACTTATGTAATTATGCGTAACTATCAGCGAATTACAGCGCGACATGATGTAGCATAAACTGTAAGGTGGTGCTAGAAAGAGACATAGCAGCTTTTTAGCAGCGCAGGCGAGCTGATCTAAGCAGCGCTGCATAGACTGTAAAAAATTATGACTGGTGTTGCTTGTAGCCAACCATTATTTTGGCTTTCACATCCTGCTCGTCTTTGTTAGCATCGCTCCCTTGTGTATGCTAATTGCAGGCCGAGTTTAAAATCAATACCTTTGAGGGAAGGAGGCGATGAAATCCATCCAAACTGCCGTGTGCTCACAAAGGCCTCATTAAAGCGTGGAGCTACCATGATGCCTCCCACTCAACACCCCCGCCAGACTCCAATGCCTTCCCTTCTTCTCACTCACCGATATTTGTGTTCGGGGTCCCATGCGGTGCGTGCTTTCAGAGCGCTCTGGTTCCTGTCATCCATACATTTGGATGTGCGCTGGGATCCCGTATGTTCCATGGGCAGAAAACATTTCCCTCGCCTTGCCGATAATAAAAGCAACCTGGAAACAAAGTGCATGAGAGAGAGACGGATGAAAAGGGAGGAGTGGGTGTTGGATCTGCTGAGGGGTCAGAAAATAATGGGAGAGTTTGTAAGGGTGAACTGCAGAACTGCCACAGTCCAATTATTGAAATACTCTCTCTTTCCCTCCTTTGCACATTTCTATGCCACACACACGCACACACACACACATGTGAAAGAAAGAGGGTGAGCTAATTAACTTTCTTTTAGGACAGACAGGGAAAAAGGTGGAACAGAACACAGGCAAATTGGTAAAAAGTGAAAACTAAAAGTGATTTAAACTTTAGGGGCAATTTTTAAAAAAATCAAGCCATTTTTGTGTTCTGAATTTCAGAGGATCTTATTCCCTGAACAAACGTAATACAGTTTAACCAGCCAAGAAAGCATATAAAGTGCACTGCCTTTAAGATCACTAAAAAGCTGTCACTCAATTCATCATGATCATACAAAGTTCTGTTATAATGAGTGACGCTCTTAAGGCTGCACTGTAAATCTATTATTATTATTAACATTGTGTCTAGGCTTTCTTTCAAGTGAACAGACATTGACATTGAATTAAAACCTTGTGTGGTGTTCATATTTATGTAACTCAGCCAGTGTTAGTGGGTCTGTTGGACATGCTCCATTTTTGAGTTTTTTATTCAACAAGATCAAGAATCTTATGTTCAAAGACTCAGCAGATGTTTACTGTATCCCAATTGCAAGCAATATAAACAGCATTTATGCACTGTAAAAAGCTATTAGTTACTTTATTTCAAAAAGTGGGTAAACCCATTGCCTTAAAAGCAAGTTGAATTTACCGGGTACCAGGTTGGACCCCCTTTTGCCTTTAGAACTGCCTTGATTATTCGTGGCATAGATTCAACAAGGTACTGGAAATATTCCTCAGAGATTTCGGTCCATATAGCATCACACATTGCTGCACATTTGTTGGTTGCACATCCATAATGTGAATCTCCCGTTCCACCACATGGCAAAGGTGCTCTACTGGATTGAGGTCAGGGGACTGTGGAGGCCATTTGAGTACAGTGAATTCATTGTCATGTTCAAGAAACCAGTCTAAGATGATTCGCGCTTTATGACATGGTGCGTTATCCTGCTGGAAGTAGCCATCAGATGATGGGTACACTGTGGTCTTAAAGGCATGGACGTGGTCAGCAACAATACTCAGGAAGGCTGTGGCATTGACATGATGCTCAGTTGGTAATAATGGGCCCAAAGTGTGCAGAGAAAATTTCCCCCACACCATTACACCACCAACAACCTGAACCTTTGATACAAGGCAGGATGGAGCCATGCTTTCCTGTTGTTGATGCCAAATTTTGACCCTACCATCAGAATATCGCAGCAAAGATCTAGACTCATCAGACCAGGCAACGTTTTTCCAATCTTTTTTTGTCCAATTTTGGTGAGCCTGTGCGAATTGTAGCCTCAGTTTCATGTCCATAGCTGACAGGAGAGGCACCCGGTGTGGTTTTCTGCTGCTGTAGCCCATTTGCTTCAAGGTTCAATGTGTTGTGCATTCAGAGATGCTCTTCTGCATACTTCTGCATTCTGCATACTACTGTATGCAGAAGAGCATCTCTGAATGCACAACGTCATATCTCAGTTGTAACGAGTGGTTGGTTGAGTTACTGTTGCCTTTCTATCAGCTCGAACCAGTCTGGCCATTCTCCTGACCTCTGGCATCAACAAGGCATTTGTGTCCACAGAACTGCTGCACACTGGATATTTTCTCTTTCTTGGACCATTCTCTGTAAACCCTAGAGATTGTTGTGCATCAAAATCCCAGTAGATCAGCAGTTTCTGAAATACTCAGACCAGCCTGTCTGGCGCCAACAACCATGCCACGTTTAAAGTCACTTAAATCACCTTTTTTCCCCATTCTGATGCTCGGTTTGAACTGCAGCAGATTGTCTTGACCATGTCTACATGCCTAAATGCATTGAGTTACATTTTGGCTTACTTTGCGTACAATTTTTACACTTACTTTAATCCCGAGTGGCGACACAGTGGCTCAGTGGTTAGCACTGACACCTCACAGCAAGAAGGTCACTGGTTCGAGTCCCGGCTGGGACAGTTGGCATTTCTTTGTGGAATTTGCATGTTCTCCCCTTGTTTGCGTGTTTTTTTTTTTCGGGTGTTCTAGTTTCCTCAAGAGTCCAAAGGCATGCACTATAAGTGAATTGTGTAAGCTAAATTGGCCGTAGTGTATGTGTGTGAATGAGAGTGTATGGGTGTTTCCCAGTGATAGGTTGCGGCTGGAAGGGCATCTGCTGCATAAAACATATGCTGTATAAGTTGGCGGTTCATTTCGCTGTGGCGACCCCAGATGAATAAAGGGATTAAGCTGAAGGAAATTAATAACCCCGAGTGTAGTGGCCCCGAACATCCTCTGTTTAATACAATTGTGTAGGGGGCGTACAGTGTCAGTGTGTGGATAATCTTACAAATTGTTAACTCAGTTTAAAATTGTAGGTTAGGTGGACATATTTTTGAGCTCAGTGTTAAGTTTACTCATAAAAAACAGTTTAATTGCATGTTTAGAACTGTTTGTTCAAGGAAAGTAAAGAATTCAGTTGAGGAGACTTAAAATTTTGATTACTCCATTTGAGCGTTTACCTCCTCATTGAAAATATATTCTGGTTTATGTTCTTCATAAAATGAACCAAGGCCAATGAGTATGAGATTTAAAAAATAATGACATATATCAATTTTAACAGCTTACCATTTAACAAACTGACATCCTGCCAACTATCTTTCACAAGTTTGGAATAACACATACATTTTGGATTGATATTTGGAGTGTTTTTTTAAGGCTGTCTATTTGGAGTTTTAAAATGCGTAAATTGAAGATGAGATGTTTAAAAAATATGTAAACTAAACGTTAACCTTGATATTTGGCCAATTTTGAATAGATAGGATTCATTATATGTATAAGTTCTCAATAATTTTCTTGTCAAACAGTGACTGACTGATGTGCAGCTCAGTTCAAAAACATCAAGGCTATATTTTTATTGGTTAGCAATGCACATATTATCCCAGCTGACCATAAGCTTTTTAGATTGGCTGATTGGTTTCTTACAGTAAAACATTTTTTTAGATGATTTTGCCATCTTTTCAACAACATCCTCTCAAAATCCCACCTTACAGAGGATGGCAAACCTGTTGGTAGCGAACACAAACTTAGACAATGATTGACAAGCAGATAATGTTCCTGAGAAAGAAAAAAAAAATAAAGCAGTCAACTTTTTTCCCCCTCTGTCTCTATACAGAGCCTAGAGCTCCCGTAGAGACAAGTGTGATTCTCAGGACACATATTCAGTGATACCTGTCAAGTAGTAGAGACTTTATGCATGGCATTTCCAAAAAAAATAAATAAATAAACTGCTCGCAGCAAATTTATGAGCGCTGGATCGTACAGTGACACATTGCGCAATATACAGTATAAGCTTGATAGATTTCTTAATTTAATTTTTAACTTGAGCTTGTGCTGTTTTATTAAAATAATACTGTATATTACATTCAACTTTCTCAGTAAAAGACACACAACAGATCGATTCTCACTTTAGATTAAGTCACAAAAAATACTAAATTGTCCCCAACTATGTGTTTTTTCTGCAGTTTAACAAAGTTTGCTTTTTAATTCAATTCAATTTAATTCATTTTTTTTTGTATAGCGCTTTTACAATGTAGATTGTGTCAAAGCAGCTTCACATAGAAGATTATAGTAATTTTTAAAAATTTTGTTGTGTTCTACAATTGTTGTGTATTGATAAAATTGTTTATAATTTTTCACCTTCACCCGTGAAAGAATTTGTTTCTTCTTGTACTGAAAACAGAAGACAAACTAGAGAGAACATTTTCAAGTTACTGACTTTGGTCATTCTGTTGTTTCTGTATAAGCAGAATAATAAAGAGCATATGTTGAAATTATGGTTAAAAATGTATCAGGTGTGAGATCTATTAGTACCTAAAAAGTACAAAAGTGTTCCTCTTAAAATGTTTAGATGCTAATATATGCTTTTGAGGTACCAATATGGACCCTTTAAGTACAAATACAGTTGAAACCAGAAGTTTACATACACTGTATAAAAAGGCACATAACCATTTTAAAAAAGTCAGATGTTAATGTGACTAAACCTTTTCTCTTTTAGGTAAGATAGGATTATCAAATTTGTTTCTGTTATGCTTAATAGTAGAATATTGAGAGAGATATTTTTGAGAAATTGTTATAATTTTCTTGAAAGTCAAGTTTACATACAATAAGATTATTATGCCTCTGAAAAGCTCAGATGATGGTGTTAAGGTTTTGGAAGTTTCTGATTGACTAATTGACAACATTTGAGTTAATTGGAGGCACAACTGTAGAATAGTATTTAAGGAAAACCTCAAACACACTGCTTCCTTCTGTGACAACATGGGAAAATCAACAAGCCAGAATCAACAAAAAAGCCAGATTACAATTAGCTAAATTACACTAGGAAAAAGACAAATTTTTGAAGACATGTCCTGTGGTCTGATGAAACTAAGATTGAACTGTTTGGCCATAATGACCAGTGTTACATTTGGAGGACAAAGGGAAAAGCTTACAAGCTTAGGAACATCATTCCAACTTTGAAATATGGGGCAGCAGCATCATGTTGTGGGGCTGTTTTGCTGCAGGAGGGACTGGTCCACTTCACAGCATAGATGGCATCATGAAGAAAGAACATTATGTAGAAATACTGAAGCAACATCTCAAGACATCAGCCAGGAAATTAAACCTTGGCCACAAATAGGTCTTCCAAACAGATCATGGCCCTAAGCATACTGCCAAATTAGTTCAAATGTGCTTTAAGGAGAACAGAGTGAATGTTTGGGAGTGGCCATCACATAGCCCTAATCTAATTTCTATAGAAAATTTGTGGGCAAAGTTGAAAAAGCTTGTGCGACCAAGACAGCCTACAAATCTGACCCAGTTACACCAATTCTATCAGGAGGAATGGGCCAAAATTCTTACAAACTATTGTGAGAAGTTTGTGGAAGGATACCCAAAACATTTGACCAAAGTTATACAGTTTAAAAGCAAAGCTAAAAAAATACCAAGGAAATGTATGTAAACTTTTGACTCTCTAGAAATTAATAAAAAATTCTCTCATTATTCTGGCATTTAGCAAATGTAAATCATTTAGGTAATCCCAATGGACCTTTTTTAGAGTGTATGTAAACTTCTGGTTTTGAACTGTATGTACCTTTTGAAAAAGTACCACCCCAGTGACCACCCCTTTATTTCTGAGAGTGTATCATACTGATTCTTTTGTTATACAATTTCTGGGGTATTCTCTTACCTTAGGAGCAGATGGAATTTAGCTCTGAGGCTAATTCTGGAGCACTTTTCTGACTGTCTATTGTCCCTGTCAAATAATGAATTAAAATGAAATACTGTAACTAATACTACAAGCAACTTAGCCAAATATATAGAAAGTACATACATGTATCATTATTTATAAGTAAGTGTAACCAGATTATATAACTCATAACTTTCTTAACATATCTATCTATCTATCTATCTATCTATCTATCTATCTATCTATCTATCTATCTATCTATCTATCTATCTATCTATCTATCTATCTATCTATCTATCTATCTATCTATCTATCTATCTATCTATCTATCTATCTATCTCAGTGATGTTAATGATCCAAATTAACACAAAACTGTCGAGAGGCTACAATTGTTTTAACTAACTTTAAATCAGTATTACCACAAGATTAAACTAAATGTGCAGTAGAAAGCCCGAAACAGCATTTTCAAGTACATTCCAATCATCTTGCTTTCGCTTACAAATTCAAAGTATCATTTCAAAGTGTGTGCTGGCTCATTTCAAAACAAATCACCAAACAGCACTCACACAATCAAGACAAGTTTAGGATGTGTAGGATCTGAAAACATCACACCACACATTTCTGTTACACTGATTAATTAATCCAGCGCACCTTTCATGAGAGGCCAAGCTGTTTTCATTGTTCTGCCAGAAGAAAATCAGAACTTTTCCCATTCCGCTGTCAGAGCTAATTTGACGAAGGTATCACTGGTACGTAAAAACACCCACTCTCTTCAACTGGAGCGCATTTATTTGTGAGATAAATCTATACAGTGATAATAAATTGTTATTGCGATGACACCTCTGCATGAGAATAGAATTGACCATAATTCAATATATGCCTTAATTAACTGGCAAACTAAAAGAGCACAATTAGTGTCGAAAAGAATTTCTAGCGACTCAGGGAAAAACACATTCAGTAATTACTCAAGGCATTAGTTGTTTTAGAGAAATCTCAGCGTGAGCTATTAATAGAAAACTGCTTTAGATACTATGGGCTGACATCCTCAGGGACTTGTACAGTAAGTGAATATTAGAAACTGGAAATCTGCTTTTCTCCCACTTAATATGCCCTTGATAGATGTTAGAACTCACCGCCTATCTGGTCATCTAGACTGGATGTGTGCACAACATGGCGAGTAGATGGTACTAGATCTACCACCAGTTCATGTACACCACAGATAAACATCAATTCACATGAAAACATTGAATAAAGGCTTTTCACCATCAAAGTTTTACTTCAAGCATGGGGTAAAACAAAAAGAAAGAAAAACATTTACCATGTCTAACAAACTAAACCATAAATGCAGGTAAATATTAGGGCTGGGAGGTAATCGAAATCGACATTCAGAACCTATAATGGATCAAAATTTTCCAGGTCAATTTTTTCAATTACTTTCCCTATATTGCGTGTGGAGTCACGTGACCTCGCTCTGTTAAGGCTGCTTTGTACTTCTGCATCGAACGCATGGGTGTGGTTTGGCGCAGCCTTCATGCGGTCGCATACCCGTGCACCTCTCAAGAAATGAAACTACACGTCGCAAGTTTGTACTACACTGACGATGAATAGAAGCTGCGCCAGAGATGGCATATTTTCCATTGCAAAAAAAATATTATTTACATTAAAATATTTGTTTACAGAAGATTTACGAAATGCACTGTTTAAAATATTATTTACAGGATATACAATTTATTTTATTTAGAAGAGATGCTACTTATTTTCTACTTTCAATATTAAAAATTTAACATTGAAAATATTTAATTTTGTTTCCAAAAGTACAAGTTATTTATTTAAATTTTTTGTAAGAAAAAGGTGGCTGTTTTAGGCAGTGGGTGTTTTAATTTCAGTTGTTCAAAGTTGACGTTCAATACATAATCATAGATTGCAGATGTGATAATCATAGATTGTGATAATCATAGTGCGTGTTTCCTTCAATTATTTTAAAATCAAGTAATGCACCCTTTATACTTCAGCATCGAACACACGGGTATGGTCTGGTGCAGCCTTCATGTGGTCGCATACCAGTGCACTTGTAATATGCAAGCATATTTACTGTACAAAACTTGTTAAATAAATAAATCCAAAAATTGTTCAATTATTGCAATCGAGTTAAAATGTCCAATTAATCGAGATTTTGATTTTAGGCAGAATCGCCCAGTCCTAATAAATATTTTAAATAGGTGTACTGGCAAAAACAGCATACAATCTTTACTAACTGTTTTTGGTTTGAAAGAGGAGAAAATGCTAAAAGAAAATGTCACAAACATAGGAGCAGAAACAAAGGTTGAAACACTCCCCCCCCCCCCTATTATTTTAATAAATAATAAATAGGTGAATAAATCAAATAAATATTGTGTTGAGATTCTTCTCCATGGTTTTAAGTTTAGGCTGCTAGAAACTATGGTAACTGAAACTGAGCATGTCATGTTTAAGTTGGAGCTGATCGATGTTTATTTTGTAACGAAATTATTGTTTTTGTGATATGTGGTTACTTTTTTGGGGATGTGCACATGAAAGTATGGCATATGGCAGGGATGTCAATCTCAGTCTCTGGAGAGACACTACCATGCACAGTTTAGTTCCAATATATGTATACGATGGTATACGACAATGTGTAGGCTCTCACTCACTCACTCACTCACTCACTCACTCACTCACTCACTGTGTTATCATGGGTCGCCACAGCGGAATTAATTATTGCATATGTTTTATTAGCGGATGCCCTTCCTGCTGCAACCCAGCACTGAGAGTACAACCCGCAGTGCTGGGAAACACTCACACAGGGGAAAACATGTAAACTGCACACAATGGCCCGGATCCTGGATTTTTTTAATCTTGATAACTGATCTGTGGCTAATTTGGTTCTTCAAACAAGTTTGCGATTCAGATTAAAATGTCTGGATAAACTGATCTAAGGTCGCAGCATGTGTTGTGAAGGACAGATCTATCGATCCTCGAAATCATGATCAGCAATGCAACGATTGGCTGACAGCACAGCAGCGTAATGACATAATCTGATTAATATTCAATTATCCACGTGAGCAAAATTACATAAAATTCGTAATTAACGATTTGATATGATACGCAATAACTTTCCATCTTTGTTGTGTGCTGCATGCTTTACACTTTCATGTGTCAAGTGTATGTAGCAGTTTATTTAGTTTTGGAATAACAGGCTGTTCAAATTAATTTTGCATCAAAAATGTTTGATATCGGTAGAGATGTCTGCAACTTGTGTGAAGCATCAAATCACGTCTTATTAGATGTCAAAACATGCATGGCTGCATAAATTATTATTCCTTTAAAAAAAACTGTTGAATATTGTGTACTGTATGTCTACTATCATACACAAATTTTACTAAAGCCTTAAAATAGTACTCGTTTGTATCTAAAAACTCTACGTATATTAATAAATGTTCTTTTTGAACCCCTTGGAGAGAGAATGATCCCCCATGACAGTTTTAATATTTTTATTTCGGACTGTAGATTGCAATAACAGTTTTATTTTTTATATACATACACTGTAAAACCCAACACTCAACTTTATCAAATGAAATCAGTGTAGTTAACTCAAAATTTACTGATTTTTTTTTTCTTTTACTATTTTCCCTAGTGTTATATAATCTATAGGTCACTTCTGTGGGAATATATTAGCATTCCGTACATGCTTTCAGTGTTGCCTTTGCTTGAAATGACACAATCTAATCCTGTTTATATGAAATAAGCCTGCTCTAGATTTGAGCCTGCTCTAGGTTTGAGCTACCAAACCTGTTGCTATGACAATAACACTTGGATGAGTTTTGAAGAACGAAATGATCCCGGATCTTGTCAAATCATCAATAACCAAATCCAGCTAATTGAGTAATCCACGTATAAAGAATGAACTCCTGGTCCAGATATCTGTGCTAACCATCATACCGCTCCCAATGTGTAGACTATAGACTTTAAGAAATGAACTTGGTTTTAATAGGAAAAGACTGCAAACAATTAACTGTAACAATCTGTTTGCTGGTTAAAATTTGTTTCTTTACTAAATAAGGTGAATAAATTGACATTGACAGTCATTTTTTTTTACTGCATTTCTTTAGAATTGCATGTTGCATCTTTTTCTTGTTTAATATTTAATGCCTTACTTTCAGGTGTGTTTTTCAACTTGTAAGAAAGCTGTTTGTGATTATCTTTTGTTCATCAAGTGACTTTCTCATCAACACCTCCCTTTGGTGATATATTTGTCACTTGTTTACAAGGGATACAAAGCATAAATTACTTCTTCAGCATTTTGGTCATTTTGCCAGTTAAAAAAATATGACTAAGCCATATAAGAAATAGAAATAAGCCATAAGAAGCTGTGGTTTACAGTGAATGCATAACAGCTAAATAGTTTTGTTAGACATGACGCGGTCAAACAGTGCTATGTTGAACAATGAGAATATTGTTACTTCATTCACATATACAGTTGAAGTCAGAATGTTTAGCCCCCGCTGTTTATTTGTTTCCCCAATTTCTGTTTAACGGAGAGAAGATTTTTTTCAACACATTTCTAAACATAATAGTTTTAATAACTCATCTCTAAGAACTGATTTATTTTATCTTTGCCATGATGACAGTAAATAATATTTTACTAGATATTTTTCAAGACACTTCTATACAGCTTAAAGTGACATTTAAAGGTTTAACTAGGTTAATTAGGTTAACTAGGCAGGTTAGGGTAATTAGGCAAGTTATTGTATAATGATGGATTGTTCTGTAGACTATCGAAAAAAAATATAGCTTAAAGAGGTTAATAATTTTTATCTTAAAATGGTGTTTAAAAAATTTAAAACTGCTTTTATTCTAGCCAAAATAAAACAAATAAGACTTTCTCCAGAAGAAAAAATATTATCAGACATACTGTGAAAATTTCCTCAACATCAAACATAATTTGGGAAATATTTAAAAAAGAAAACAAATTCACAGGGGGGCTAATAATTCTGACTTCAACTGTATGTTGCTGTGTAAGTCAATTTACTAGAAAGGCAAAAGCTGTTCTGAAACACTTCTATGCTTTTCCGAAGTCAACAAATATCTTGTGGGGCCCTGGAATTTTTTTTTTTTTTTTACGTGGGCCTTGGGGGCAAAAATGTTATGAAATCACAGAATCTTCAGGAAACTCACTGTATTTTTAATGTTGTTTTTTAATCTTTCCTTTAATTAATAAGAGTCTAAGAGAGGAAACAGTTTTAAGAACTACAGTATACAGAGGCTGTATGTGTTCTTTGTATGGCAGTGGTGCTACAGTATACAGTACCTCAAACACCCTAAATAGCAATTAAAGAACCAATTTAGAACCTGTTAGGTCCTACTGCCTAAAACAGCTTGTGATAGTTCTACATTCCTATCGGCTTGTGGAGTTTGGGTTCTTTCAGTCATCCAGCAGCTCTCAAATGGTCACCATACTTGCCAACATTTGGTTGTGGTGGTGGTTGGTGGGGGCAGTTAGTGTTTGTCTGAATAAGGATTCGTTTGACAAGTGTGAGTGCTCCCAATCGGGCCCAGGTGCAGTTCAGTTGGCCGGCCCTGGCCCGGTTGGAAGAGGTGTGCCAGAGCGCAGTTCAGTTGGCCTTTGGTGCGGTACGCTTGTAGTGTGAGTGCAAAGTGCAACGTCACTTTTAAATGACTGTTTCCTCCTAATACATGCAGGATGATGACTTTTATGATAATTTATGAGCGACGAAAGTTGTGGATCTATTCGGTAAAATATTTGACTACGTGTCACTGCAAACAACTAAAACAATATACTGTAACTAAAGCAATCTCTACTGTGCTGAGCGAGAGCGCTTCTCTTCCTGTTAAACTGAAGAGTCGCATCATCGATGACGTAAGCGTGCTTAGGTTTGGAAGGCAAAATGCAGTATGAGTGCAGGATGTCGGCGGAGAGGGGAGGGGTGACAATCGCGCTACAGCACGGTTCAAGGCAACTGTACCTAGTGTGAGTATGCCCTAACAGTTGAGAACCGAGGGGATGGGGCTGGAGATGTGCGCAGTGATGTTTGTGGTAACTGTACTATGGACCGGGTTTGGGGCGACCACGGCAATCAGATTCTATACAAAAGTTGGCGACCGGGGGGTGTTACAGACTGTACCAAAAAGCTGAGGACCGGTGGGGCTGGGGGACAAGGGGGCATGAATTACGGGAGAAATTACAAAGCAGGATGGTGGTGGGAGATAGGTCTGAAATACAGGAAAAACAGGACTCCTGGGAAAACGTGTTGGTAGGTATGTTGGTCACCCAATGCAGGTAAGCAGGGTTGAGACTGGTCAGTACCTGGATGGGAGACCATATGGGAAAACTAGGTTGCTTCTGGAAAAGGTGCTAGTGAGCCCAACAGGTAGCGCTCTCCCTGCCTTTGTGGATCCTAGTGCCCTATTATAGTGACAGGAACATTATTGTCAGTGAGCACTGTGCTTCAGATGTTAAACTGACATCCTAGCTTTCTGTGGTCCCAGGAACTCCTTCGAATAGGAAGTCAAGAAAAGTTTATTTACAGTATATAGCACATGTGACAATTCAAAGTGCTTTACATAATCAGGAATAAAAGAGACAAGTATAAGAAAATAAAAACAAATAATAAAAGTGATTAAAAACAGATTAAATGTGTTAAAACAGGTTATAAAAGAATTAATGAAAAAGAAAAGAAAGACATAATAGTGTGATCTGTCGGATGTAGCACAGTGTTCATTCAGTAAAGGCACAGCTAAACAGATGCGTTTTCAGTCTTGATTTGAACGTGCCTAATGTTGGAGCACATCTGATCAATTCTGGAAGCTGATTCCAGCAGTGGGGGCATAGTAGCTGAAGGTGGATTCACCCTGCTTTGACTGAACCCTTGGAATTTCTAGTTTATACGATCCTAAAGATCTGAAGGATCTGTTAGGTTTGTATTCAGTAAGCATATCTGTAATGTATTAAGGTTCTAGGCCATTTAGTAATTTATAGACAAGTAATAATACTTTAATATCTACTCTGAATGTAACTGCGAGCCAATGTGGTGTGATGTGCTCTAATATTCTGGTTCTGGTCAGAATCTTGACAGCAGCGTTCTGGATGAGCAGCAAGTCTCTGACTGTCTATTTGGGAAGACCAGTGAGGAGTCAATTACAGTAATCCACCCTGCTGCTGATAAAAGCATGAACAAGTTTCTCGAAGTCTTCACTGGAAACAAAGCACCTAATTATTGCAATGTTTTTAAGATGATAGTATCTTTAGGAGAAGGAGTGTGGCGAAATTTGTCCATGGTCTCCAAACATCCATGTATCTCATCTCCACCAGTAAACTGGGTTGTTTTGTAGAGCAGAATGGCTGCCATCGTCTCATCCAGGTTGATGTTATACACTGGTGGTGGTTTACGTGTTTAGAAAGTATACTGTAAGTGTAATGGATTCTTCCTCTTATTATTATCGTTATTATTTGCCACTGTTTCCTTTGGGTTGTGTAGCTGGGGTCAGTAGACATGTCTTAGATTGAATCACACCTTTCATTAATGACTTTGATATCGATTAACTAAAACAAAACCAGCATTTTGTGAAACTCGATGTGCCTAAAGAACTGAACGTGTTCATCAAGTTCACACTGATGAATCTTCATACCTGATTATTGCCTGTGTTCTTAGTAAAGTTGCTTTGACAGTTTGCTTCATATGTATAGCACTTTAGAAATATAGTGACTTGACTTCACTTGACGGCCTGTAATTTAGAGCAGGCAAATCAAAGTGCCAGGAAACTCAATCAATTTCAGATCGCACATTGGAGTCATTTAGCGTGCGGCTCTGGCCAGGTTGCTTAGTAACGGCAGGCAGAGGAGAGGAGCGGCCGGTGTGTGACTCCCTGAACTGTCTGATAGCATGCAGGAGGATTAGGAGAATGTGTTCACAGGAAATGAACTGAGAGATCTGGGCCACAGAGAAAAGACATCGAAGATGCCTGCTGGAGGGAGGGAGGAGGTGGGAGGATGGAGATGAGGAGAAAAGGATTCTGGGAGAGAATAAACCCCCCTCCAACTCCCCCCTGTTCACCGTGACAATCATCTTTTCATCTTCTGTGCCTTATCTTTAACATTGGTCTCCGGAGCACACGATGTGTGTAGCATGTGTCCATTTCACCAGCAAACACAGTAAACAGTATAGATTTGTGTATGTATTTATTTATCAAGAGTTTGAAATATTATACCATTTTAAAGGGCACCTATGATGAAAATCAACTTTTGTAAGCTGTTTGGACAGAACTGTGTGTATGTATAGTGTGTCCTCAGTCATATTGGAGTGATATAAACACAATAAGTCTCTTTTTAAAAAAATCTTGATCTTAAAATAGGATTCAAATTCCAGTAATTTTGAGACCCACCACAACATGACGTAGGAGTGGGGTTTTCCCCACACACAGAACTGATTGACAGTCGCCATGTTTCTATAATAACAGTTATACACATGTCCACAGAACTTTTTTTTTTTTTGCAAATAACCTAGGAATAAAATATCTGTTCCACCTCTGTGATTTTTATAAGTTTTATAAGTTTAAAACATTTTTAAAACAGAGCATTTTTGTAATAAAGACAGTAAAATCACTATGTAATTCTTAACCAATATAATCACCACAGCCGCATGGTGTCAGTAAACGTGCACATATATGTGTGTGTGTGTGTGTACTGCAAACAGCATTTGTGTGAGACTCATCATTTCAGAAAGGCTTGAATAAACTTCACCACAAATACATCAAATAAACTTGGTATTTTTGACTAAAGAGCTGTATTTCAGCTTCATTGCGGTCTGTCTCTGCCACTGACGGCTGTTTATCTGACGTAACGCATGATGAAAAGCAAACACACACGTGGGAACGGTGCGCGGGAAGAAGCAGCTCATTTTCATGTAAAGCCACAGGCTACAAAAGCAACAGCCACAATACAGCAAAATAGGCAGGTTCTGGAGGCTATAATAAATAATCTGATGGGTGTTTTGAGCTGAAACTTTACAGACACATTCTGGAGAGACCAAAGTCTTATCTTAGATCTTGTAAAAGGAGAACAATAGGTGCCCTTTAGGATATGTACGATTTTTTATTATTTTGGAGTCACACTTGACTCATTTGTAAAACAAACAATACAGACAAAAACAATACAAGATGTACATAAGAACATATAAACTATAAAAAATTTTTTAAAAACTTTTAAGATAGATTACCTAGCTAGATAGTGTTCAAATCTGTTGTTATTTTGAGGTGGAATATTTATTTATTTATGATTCTTAAACTGTGCTTATTTACATTTTAGTGTGTGAAAGAATGGGCTCTATTTTAACGATCTAGGCGCAAAGTCTAAAGCTCATGGCGCAAAAGCATCAAGGGCGTGTTCGAATCCACTTTTGCTATTATAAGGATGGAAAAATACGTTTTAAGTCAGTTTCGTTGCACCATGGTGCATTTGCTATTTACATGACAGACTTTGTAAGTGGAAAATCTGAATGTTTCATGAGAAAACATTTAAGCAGACCATCTGCAGGGATAAAGAGGATAAAGAACGAGCCTCCTCCATTAGCCTCTTTACTGTCTTTTTACTTTTACTCTTTACTTTACTCCTTTACTTTCATGGAGTAAGGAAATGGTCGAAACTCACTCCACTGAAGACATCCATTAGCCTACATATTTAATTTAGTTTGTTAAGCTCAAAGATTTGTTTCAAAACTATTTCTAAATTCAGTTCTAATTTCCAGCAAATGAATAAATGAACAATAATAACAAAGTGCCGTCAAAAAAACTGAGTTATATCCAAACACACATCCTGTTCTTATGCCCCATATGGTGATGCATCTTCAAAACAAATCTAAACTTGTTTTTAATAAAACAAATATAAATATGCATATAATAAATAATACTGATAATAATAACATTATACTAAAGCAAATTGTCATGAATAAACTGAAAAAATCCCCCCGACATGAAGAAGGCATTTTAGGAGGTGGTTTTAATATTTATGTAGAAAAAAATATTTTTTTAACATTTTAATCCTTTTTTTTTTTTTTCAAATGTAAAGATATTTGTTGATTACTATACGTCCTGTGTGTATTAAGCAATATATAAGTGTTTGGACTTGCATAGGCGTATAACTAAAACACGCTCTGCGCTGGACTTTAGAGCAACTTTTAGTTGGTCAACTGCACATTCTATTTCAGTTCCTCAAAATAGCAACGCTCAAACAATGTGCCTTAACACACCTCCTTCTCAGACCAGCACACCCATGAGTCCACAGAGTGGTGCAAATGGATTTGCTATTTAAACAACGTGGTGGAAAACGTGAAAATTACTGTTGTGCTGGTCTGAAAATAGCTACAAATCGTGCCTTATTGCACCGGGTGTATGATAGAGCCCAATGAGCTTGTAGTTGAGATACTGACGTAACTAAGCACTTGACTTGACCAAAGTTCCTTTAAGGCAAGTAATTTACTCAGCAGCCATCTTTGAAACGCCTCTGGGGAAACATCAAATTCTCTAAAATTGCTTGCCAAGCTTACAATTAAATTTCATATTAGGAAACAACAATAAAACCGAACAACTGTCTCTTTAGTTTCATTTCTAAATGTTTGAATCACAAAAAATCAGCAGAAATTCACTCTGGTCCCAGCCCTTCCCCCAGAATCAGCCTATAGCAATCGCTGACTGGCTCTTGTACAAGCAGACGGGGCATCATTCACCATATTGAACGTTACACTTTTCCCCATTCAAAACTATACGAGTGACATGTCGTGTGTATTCTGTAGTCTTTGACTTTACCATGACATTTGCTGGTTAAAATGTTTTAAAGGGCACCTATTTTACCCCTTTTTTAAGATTTAATATTAGTATTATGGTTCTTCTGAGTGTGCCAGTTTAGGTTCAGTTCAAAACACAATTCAGATTTTATTTATTATAATGTGTTTAAAAGTGTAATTTTGGGGGCGTGTACACAGGTCGTTGTTTTAGGGGTGTGTTGCTTCACATGAAAATTAGTTTCGACTTAACAAGAGGGTGGAGCCAAGAGCTCCTCCGCTTTGTGTACGGCAACAGACAGGCAGACAGAGAGAAGCAACATGAGTGAGTGGACCAGCATTCAGCCGTACATGTACGACTCGGATACAGACCAAGCAGAACCTACTGTTGGGGAATCAATATTCCTAATGTGCCAGAATGTGTCAGAGGGGTAGTTACAAAATCATTTGTGTCTTTGTATAGTTTTACAGCCGCTATGTAACGATACATGCGTCATCCGTATAGGGATGTAATGATTAACCGGTTTCACTATTAACCGTGCTTTAATTCATCACGGTTAATTAATCATAAAGGCTTTTCAACACCGCGTATCTACATGGAACAAAACTGCGGCAACTAAACAAAGTTATGCCAACTGTGTGCTAGTTTAAAGTTCCGAGCTTGTACACTGAGACTAATAACCACACACACTGGATTAACTTTGACTGAGGCTATAGCCTCACGGCTCACTAGGCAACACACTCACACTTTCCAGCCGCACCTAGTTGAGATGACAGGGAGCTTCTGTGACCGCAGGAAATGGAAATGGCTGAGGTTTAAGGAAGACGCAATGAAAAGTAGACGTTAGCAATCCCACCTAAAGTTAAAAACAATGGCGCCGATGAGAGCGATCATGTGGTGAATGTTGATCCGGCAGCCGAGACCAATCGAGTGTTTTCGGAGAGAGTGCTAAAAGACTCGGTGGATCAGCTGTTTTCACTGCGTGTTCAGCGCAAATGGCCGCTAAATGTAAAATCTCTGTTACTCATTCGCAGGAAGACGATGAAGGCTCTTGTGTTGAGCCCAATGAGCCTTACATCCAAAAATAGAGCAAGGGTGTTTCTTTGGTGACATCGCTTTGACTCACACGCTGAAAATGGCGGACGTGAAACAACAAACTGAGGATATGGGAATGCGCGCCTGTCAATCAATATTAATGGGCGGAGGGACCACGCTCCTACGTCAAGTTGTGGTCGGTCTCAAAACCGCTCCAATTGGTCCACCGTTTTTAAGGACTGGGTGTGTATATATCACCGCAATATGACGGTCTGTACACTATACCTACACACATGTCTGTCCAAACAGCTTGAAAAATAGATTTTTCACCATAGGTGCCCTTTAAAACATTTTTTTCTTTTCGACTATACATTGTTTTCAATGAAAGCTCTCTATTTCAGCTTATTTTTCAGCTGCTCAATCCACATTGCAGGTGGCCCGTGAGAAAATGCAGCTTTCACTTGCGCTGAAGCACTGTTTAGTGAAATCACCCCATTTCACTTCCTTTTATTTGCTCAAAGCATCAGCGCACAGCTGAGGCCTCCACTTTAGCACCAGCACTCCATCAAAAATCCAGTCAGCAAAAGCCTTGCTGGTGATTTCTAGACCACAGGCCCTAATAGTGCATAATGCACCCATTCACCTCAGTGTGGTTCAACCAGAACTGCTCCGAACAGAGACTGTCTGCGCTGGCCACACTAATGAAGCAAATGGACGGAAATGCCATGTGAAAGGCCCTGATGTATGGAGGCTGTTGTTGAGGGGGAGGTTAGTGTTGATCTGATTAGAGACTGGCAGTGATGAAGCAGGGCCGAGAACCGAGCCCTGACTCACTCCAGGGACGGGACAGTACCACCAGGCTCAATTGGGATCAGGATGCATGGTTCTCCTACTCGCTATTGGCATCTGCTAGGTGACGTCCCAGGAAACATTCGTCTTAATATTTTCTCTCCTGAGCATTTGTAACATCTTGTCCCTGAATCGTCCAGCAAGACCACTTCCATCCATTGTAAATGCATTAAGCCCCCTCAGGGTTTGACTTCTTTTCTCCGCACCAACAATTTAGGTTGAGATAACGTTTCGGATCAATGTGATGAGAGGTCATGACAGAAACGTGAATTTATTTATGTCACGCCCTTCTTCGGTGCTCGCGTCCGCGCATTCATCAGGGTTAATGCATATTTATGCATACCGGCTGTCGGCCACAAACAGATAATGGTTAAATTAATCAAAGCGAAAATCTATTGAAAGTGCGTTAAGAGTTATGGCTGGCTCATGATGACCTTTCTGCTGCTCTTTTTCATACACAACTGTAATCTACTCAGTTTAAGATGTGACCTTTAAGGACGTTCGCTGGGATTACCTTTTGGAAATGCATATGAAACAGAAGGTTACTTGCTGGATCTCTGTGTAACAGTAGAATAGAGGAATCTCAGGGCATCGACAGCAGGAAAATCACGAGCGGGGGCCTTCTGTCTGCTCTAAACAAAAGAATGACCTTCTGTGTGGATCTTTCCCTGTGGCCAATTACCGATCAACAAAAGGTTATTCCAAATACAGAAATTACTTATGAGATTCAATTGATACACTGTCATATGGCTATTTGGGCGAAATGCAAAACCACATGATGTTCTTGTCACTCAGGCAGCTTTTGTTTTTAAGCAACGGTTATCTATTACAAATGTAATTATTATTGTTAATCATTTGTGAGCAGAGGTGTCCAATTACTGAAAAACTGCTTGCTTCATTAACGCTCTTAAATAAAAGGTTATTAATAAAATAACTTAAATAAAAGGTCTTAATAAAAGGTTCTTTACTGGAGTCAAGCGTTTTATGAAGAACATTTATTAGTAACACTTTAGTATATGGACCAATTCTCACTATTAACCAGTGGTATATTACCTGCCTATTATTAGGATAATGCCTGTTTATTATAAAGTACATTTTCTGCATGATCCTTTTCTACATCCCTAATTATATACGCTTTATACTACTACTGTCCTAATAACTATTGATTAGCAGCAACTTAGGAGCCTATCTATCTATCTATCTATCTATCTATCTATCTATCTATCTATCTATCTATCTATCTATCTATCTATCTATCTATCTATCTATCTATCTATCTATCTATCTATCTATCTATCTATCTATCTATCTATCTCTTTGTGTGTGTGTGTGTGTGTGTGTCTGTCTATATCTTTCTGTCTATCAGGACATAGGAGACACACTGCTAATCCTCAACAGAGATTCATATTGATGTTCTAAGCATGATGTAAGGTTACATGATACTATTTCAGTTTCATCACAGGATCAATGGAGCAGGCAACAGTGACATCTGCTGGTGTCACGCACCATTGTAGTATAATCATAATGGATGAGAATCACATTATTTGGCACTGAATGATCACACAAGCTATTTATTTAGTTATTTTTTTGTTTATTTATGTCACTAAAAGTGGCTCAGAGGTTAGCACTCACAGCAAAAGGTCGCTGGTTCAAGTCCCGGCTTGGCCAGTTGGCATTTCTGTGTGGAGTTTACATGTTCTCCCCGTGATCGCATGGGTTTCCTCCGGGTGCCCCGGTTTCCCCCACAGTCCAAAGACATGTGCTGTAGATGAATTGAGTAAACTAAATTGTCCGTAGTGTATGAGAGTTTCTTTGAATTAGAGTGTATGGGTGTTTCCCAGTACTGGGTTGCATCTGGAAGGGCATCCGCTGCTTAAAACATATGCCGGAATAGTTGGCGGTTCATTCCGCTGTGGTGACCTCTGAAATTGAAACTAAGCTGAAGGAAAATGAATAAATACATGTTTGTCACTAGTTAATATTGGCTAGTGGTACTGTAGATGGTGTAACATTTTGTAGTGGTGTGTAAACAAACTAGCTTTCATATTAATATGAATTTAGTCATATATTCAAATAAATAAATAAGTAAAACACTAAGATCATAACATCATTTATGCAGTTACATGTTTTGCTATGAAAACTCAATCGTATCACATTTAAACTTGTAAAACTATGTAAATGTGTTTATGTAAAAAAAAAAAACATCTAAATGGCCTTTTGGCTTCTCCTGTTTTCTTTGGATGGATTTTGTGTTTACTTATATTATTGGATTGGTATAAAAACCCTGATTTGTCTTATAATATTAATTATTAATTGTAGGAATTTATATGAAAGACAGCGCATATGTAAAAAGGTTTAAAAACGGGCACTTTAAATAGGGGGAAGGCTTGATTTTTAGCTCATAATAATCTACTTTAATCATATTCCATGAGTGTCGCTAGGCTGAATATATGTGTGAAAACCATGATATCCTGTTATTGTAAAGTTTGGGGCCAGTAAGATAACATTGTATTCAGACTGAATAAAAAAGTGCACTTTCAGTCACTTTTTGAGTTCATCTCATCGTTCCGAGCAGCCTCCGTTATAATTATATTGATGAGATATTGATGAATGCCATTCGAATCATTTCTTAACTCTATGAATTTTGGAAAACGCATTGAGTCCAGATCATTGAGCTCATTTTTCCTCTCAATATTATTACCTAATTAGCAGCGCAGTCATAAAAACGGCCACATTTTGAATCTATTTAAAAGAGCTGGTTTCGGATCAAAGAGAGTTACAGACAGCTAGGACATTTTAAAAAAGCAGCCATCTGACAAATGCCTTTCCAATTTCAGCCTCATTACAGTCAGTCATTGGTAAAATGGGTTTCTCAAAAGAAATGCTGCTCCATTTCTAAGTATTTTGGGAAATCTTGCCCCTTTCTCTGGCTTTTAATGTGTGCTGACTCATTTTCAATTTCAATTTTAAATAATTATCAAGTCAGCCAAACTTAATTCAGCTTGAACTTAAAGTATAAAACATGTTTTTTTTTTCCTCCCCAAAATGAGGATCTGTCTTTTCTGGAAATATAGTATAATGGATGAGAATCACAGTATTCTGCACTGTTCATAGTTCATATTAAGTGTCAGTTCTCTATTTCACTGGCTAACACTGACTCATGAGAGATGGTGTAGCATCTATAATGCATTAAGGTGTGTTTGAGATTGCACAAGACAGATAAGAACATTTCTCAGGCTTGATTTTGTCTTCAGTTTCACTGTAGTTAATAGTCTGTTAGTGGGTTTATTCAACCTATTTTATAACTGATTAACAGGTTTAGGTTGATTCTCTGCTATTGTAAATACACTTAAAGGTGCCATATAATGAAAGGTATATCTAAATAATAAGAGTTTAGTACATGGAAATTAAAGACTGCCTCAAACATTGTTTCCTTATCCTTATCCTTCTCGTAAGTGCAGAGATTGTAAAATCCTTGTGAAAAATAGTGCAATCGGAGCTAAACGCA
Source organism: Danio kyathit (assembly GCA_903798195.1). Taxonomy (NCBI): domain Eukaryota; kingdom Metazoa; phylum Chordata; class Actinopteri; order Cypriniformes; family Danionidae; genus Danio; species Danio kyathit. The sequence continues at coordinate 24,100,038 of LR812520.1, forward strand.
CACTCTGACGATAGATACAGGATTATTAATATGCACTCATTTGATTGGCCACAGCATTTGTTAGTGAGAACAACAATATTTTATTATTTGTATTTTTAAGTTTATTATTTTTACATTAAACCCACAAAAAAAGAACTGTCAATACATTTGTAAGCCCTTTTGTTGAGTATACTCCATATAGTCTATATTTCATCTACACACACAGTTCAGGAGCAAACTTTCATTTAGTTCATTCACTCACTACTTCTAGCTAAAATAAACCTTTCGAGTTCAGTTGAAGATTGCCATTTAACAAGGAATCTGCGCAATTTGTTTGCATGTTTGTATTCAAGAGTACATTAGAGTATTCAAGAGTACATTTTCCTTTAACCTGCAGTCATACTTTATTTATTTATTTTGTCTATAGTGATTGGCTAAAGTGGAATAATCAGTCCTGTTATTCCTGTCCAATTAAGTCGCACACAGAAATATCACATCATACAGACCAACCTCAAGACACAGAAGGCACAAAATCATTAAATGAGAGACTGTTTCAACCCAGGCTCATTGCAGATACGCACCCAAGTCTACAGTACATTTCTGGGGATGGCGAAATTTGTAATCTTAGGTATGTTTGCTCGTGATTTATGTTTTTGCAAATCCACCAGAGGCCGCTGTGTATGATTTTTGATGATCACAAATTTCTCTCACACATCCTCTTCTCGAGTAAATCCACCAGAGGGCTCAATATACTCTTTAGCTTACCAGGCCAGCTTGCTGCTGACTGAATGACTGGCTGAATGACCCACCCACACCCATCCCTAAACCCAACCAAAAATGTTTTTAAAAGCAATCTAGAAAAAGAAAAGCCATTGCGGCTGCGTGATTTCACCACATTTTTAGCCTGTTGTTTTTTTTATTTTTTGCTTTTGTTTTACCTGGTTTCTGGAACCGTTCTTTGCTGGACTTAAACCCCGTTGTCACTGTCAACTCCATTCCATGTTCCAAGTCTGCCAACGTATGTTCAATTCACTAAAATTTGCTAAGTTAACTTAATCAATATGTGTTGGGATAACATAAGGGATTTGTGTGAAACCCTGCATTTTTGCAACACAGGCTCATTGTGAAAACGTACCCCCGTATACATTTCCGGAGAGCGCGAATTATGTAGCCAGAGGTACGTATGGCTGCATTTCGTCTTTAAAACGAACACTACGGTGCGTATGACACCGTCGCTGGCTTTTGTTTCTTTTCGCACTACCAGCTGACCACTTACCTCCATGTGGATGGCTTTACAGCTGTTAACGGCTTGCTCAGTAGCTCGGCTGACTTGACACTAAGAGAAGTTGACCACAAAAAGTAGGTTCATGTCTGGCGAAGAACAGTTCCAGAAAGCAGGTAAAATATAAAAATAAAGGCAAAAAAAAAAAAAGTGGTGAGAACGTGGTAAGATCTGAAAAGATGGTAAAAATCAGATGATGGCTTTCTTTTTCTGGATCGCTTTTGAAAACACTGTCAGTTGGGGTAAGAGAAGGGGGTGATCGGGTCAATCTGTGTTTTTGAAAACACTATCGGTTGGGTTTAGGGAAGGGGCTGAGTGGGGATATCAATCGGTTGGTCAGTCAGTCAGTCAGTAAGACAGTCGACAGTGGCCTCTGCTGGATTTACGCGAGAACAGCAGGCGCGAATGTCACTCACGAGAGAAATATGAGATCTGAAAAAAAGAGTACACAGCAGCCTCTGGTGGATACGCAAAAACATAAACTGTAATAAAAGTACCTCCTGAGTCATATTTCGCGATCTCCAGAAATGTATATAGGGTTATGCATCAATAATGAGATTGAGCTGATTTCTTGCAGTGTATATACAGTTTGGAACCTTGTAAAATAAAAACATTAAAAAATTGAACATATTTGACCTAAATTTGGGTTAAACATTACAGCCTTCATTGACTAATACATTAAAATGTGCATTAATAAACATTCATACCTAGAACTAAAAGTACCAAATGTCAACCTCAAAGCCATAAGAAAACAAATGAAAGGGAATAATCTTTTTTTGTTTTGCACAACACGCAGCCACTCGTTCATGATTTATTGAGTTGATAAATGATGTATAAGGTGACTGCAATGCTCTCACATAAGTTTATCATAAATTAATTGAAGGGCTACCTTTTACCCTGTGATCAATTATTTAACCACAAAGGAAGAAAATATAATGATTTATTAAATACATTTTAATGATTATTTGTGCCTCAAAACAAGAAGGATATTCAGTCTCAGTCTGTTCCAAATTCACAAAATAATGCAATTGATGAGAATTACTCAAACGTACACCTTTCATTTGGCATTGTGATGTAATATCATTTAGTATACAATCAAGTCAACAATTAACGTAATTAAGGTAAAATTTAAGTCTTAATTAAAATAAACCTTTAATGTTCTTCCTCTCTCTCCCTGTATTTATAAAATAATACATTGATACTTCACTAAGTTGATCTCTCATGTTGAATTTATATATATATATATATATATATATATATATATATATATATATTTACATAGTATTATTGACTATATACTGTATATCACTCTAAAAAAAGTTGTTATTTATTTAACGCAATGTTGAGATAAAAATATTTGGTGCTTTGTTGAGTTATTTTTAACCTTTATTGGGTTATTTTTTAATAACTTAACAAGTTGGGTTGAACATTTGGTGCTTTGTTTGGTTATTTTTAACCTTTATTGGATTAATTATTAATAATTCAACCAGTTGGGTTAAATATCTGGTGCTTTGTTGGGTTATTTCTAACCTAAACTGTGTTATTTATTTAATAACTCAACCAGTTGGGTTAAAAATGTTGAATTTCATCAGTCAACTGACTTAACTGACATAGAACAGCTGTATTATGCATACGTAATGTTGTTTTTGCGTTATAAAGTTTATTTAAGCTCTAACACAATAATGTTTTATCAAATTATCTCTCCATGTCATGTTTTTTTTTACATCCGTTTCACTAGCACTCTTAATTATTGATAATACAAATGCGCGATTCACAACCGATCTATATTAAATGGAGAAAAACGCTTAAATGTCTGGAACTTAAAATGTAATGGAAAAGAAGCATTTTCAATATTTTTGAAAACTGTATATTATTTTTTTAGACAACCATAATTATAAAACTAATAGCAGTACTAGTAATAGTAGCAATAGTAATACCAGAATGGAAAAAATAACACTTAATCAAAAAAATCCAATGCATTGGTTAAAATAACCCATAGTTGGGAAGGTGCTATAATAACCTAAAGTTGGGTTATATGTAGGGGTATTTTTAACCCAACTATTTTAACTGAGTATATATTAGTGTCATCATTGTTTTTTTTTTTTTTTCATAATTTTTTGCACAACCTTGAACATTTTAGAATATGTTTTACAGTCGATTGTTTCACCAGTATTTCATAATAAATAATTAAAGACTGTGTTTTGAACTGATGTTTGAAAAAGCATAAAACATCAAAAGATCCTTATTAGGGAGCAAACGTATTTTACATTTTTCTGGGAAACACAAGCACGCATGCACACACACACGCACGCACGCACGCACGCACGCACGCACGCACGCACGCACACACACACACACACACACACACACACACACACACACACACACACATACATAATACTAACTTTATTAACAAAACGACTGTAAGCAACTAAGTTTCTCCCTGCTGTTTGATTAATAATAATAATGATATTTATTTCTCTTTCATTGCAATGCACATTTTTATTGCAATGCACCTTCGATCCAACAGATGGAGGCAAATGCGCACATCACGTACAAATACAGCTGTTCAGATACATCTCTTCAAATGTGCTAGATCATATAGACATGAACACTGATCATGTGGCAAAGGAAATGCATGTACTGTCTCACAAATATAAATAGAACTATAAATAATAACTTTACAACATTTCATTTCCCTTCTGTTAATTCTCTAGATTAATCCTATAGCCAAATGATTTCCACAAAGGCTCTAAACACAACTATTCTTTTTCTTAAGCACAGCAGGACAATCAAATCTGCCTAATTGTTTGAATTTACTCACATTCTTATCAAAATTCAGTGCCTCTGAATGCATGTAATTAGGTATTTAGGGAGTCTGACAGCGGGCTCACTGACTGTGGATGATGAGTTGACCGGAGTCTCAATTGGAAAGAAAAGCGTAACAGTGTCTAATCAATCAGTGTGCCCAGCCAGTCAACCAGAAGGTCCCGCCCCCTCGGCCTCCAAGCTAGCCAATGCTTGACGAAAGACAGTATTACGGACTTGCATCCTTACCAATGAGCTGCAAGGTCCTGCTTTCCCCCCCTGGGGCCTCGCTGACGTCATCATCTCAGCTGTGCTCAGCGGAGTGATGAACTTCAGCCTCAGGAGTCAACAGAGCACGGCAGACGTACTCATGGTGCACTTTCGCATCATCGTTATCAACTATATATGATGAAGGTAAATATGTTAAACGGTTCACCCAAAGATGAAAACGTACCATTTAATCACCCTAAAGTGGTTTCAAATGTTTGTTTTCTTTTTCTTTTGGAACCAAAATTAGTTTTTTAAGAATGTTGGAAATCTGTAATCATTGACATCTATAGTATAAAAATCAAAACAAAATAAATACTATCCCAGTGGGCACCTTGATGTCAAAACACACGGCAAATCACATCAAAAATGCAGACTGATTTGATGTCAAAGCGTTGACGTTCATTTGACATCCACAGATTGATGTCCTAAAGACCAACAAAACAATGACAAAAGTATGATACATTTATTTAATCAGAAATCTTCTATTACAAATGTACACTGGATTTTTTTTGTATCCCTACAATGCATGCAAACTACTTTGATGTCAATAGTACATCAACTTGACATCACCCATTTAATAACAACTGTAAATTATCTGTAAAACATTTCAGAGCCAGACTGGGACACCCTTTCAGGCTTTTCTCACTTTTTACTTTCAAATCTCATATTCATTAGGGTTATTATATGTACCCCATTAATGATTAATTATTAATATTATTATTATTATTATTATTATTATTATTATTATTATTATTATTATTATGATTATAATTATTATTATTATTAATATTATTATTATTATCATTATCATTATCATTACCATTATTATTATTATTATTATTATTATTATTATTATTATTATTATTATTATTATTATTATTATTATTATTATTATTATTATTGGGGATGCAACAATGCATCAACCACCAACATTTATTGGTTGATATTAGATTCATTGAAAGCTATCAGCAATAATATGAAAAGGCAGATTCTGATGGTTTATATAGAGCCACTGAGTTGCACATGTTTGCAAAAATTCAGTTTTTTTTTTCTCAGAGCAGCATAATTAAACACTTGCAAAAACTAGATATAATCTGGTAATATCAGGCCTGCATCCATATATGTACAAATCGTCAGATGTGCTTCGGGAAAGCAACTGGTGTTTGTCACATTTAAGCACTAGTCCTATTTTTGTGCTAAAACGTCTTAGACTCCACTTTAGTCAATATTTTTCTAGCAGTCATTTATTTTTATACAATTTTTCTGTTATATGTCTAATAAAAGTTAATGTTGTCAAAATATATGTTTAACTTGTGCCTTTCTAAAAATACTGAACAGCTGAATGTTAGATAGATTCAATTGTTGTTCAGTGCAATTAATTTAATACAGAAAGAAAGTGTACTCAGGGATGAGCAAAAATACATTGAAATGTTTTAAAATCAAATATCAAATACCTCAATTTTAAGTGTATTCTACTGCACATATTTCAATGGTAAATGACAAAAATTATTCCATGTGATTTGTTTGGTTCTTTTGTGAACATTTTATTGTTAAAAGTTGTTTTTCGTTTGACCCCCCACCCCAACCCCAAAATACTTTTTGTTGCCTTAAGGCAACGTTATGCAACAATGGTACAAAATCACAGAGAAACTTTTTCATATATTATATATCAAATATCATGATTCAGTGATCAGAGAGCAATAATAATTTACAAGTCTTATTCTAATTGTAACAGAATCATTAAGGAAATAGGGAAGAACACATAAAACAGACACAGTGCTTGGCATAATTGAGTACACCTGTAGCGCATGTCTTTGGAAAACGGAGCACCCGGAGGAAACCCACACGAACACAGGGAGAACATGCAAACTCCACACAGACACGGGGAGATTATGCAAACTCCACACAGACACGTGGAGAATATGGAAACTCCACACAGAAATGCACAGTTTAGCTTTAACCCTAATTAAACACACCTGATCAAACTAATTGAGTCCTTCAGGCTTCTTTGAAACCTACAGGTGTGTTGAAGCAGGGTTGGAACTAAACTGTGCAGAGCTTTGGCCCTCCAGGAACTGGATTTGACACCTGTGACTTAAATATAATAGTCCGTGCTACTTTTTAAAATTGTTTTTAAAAATGTTTTTTACACTTCTGCTAAAACCTTGTTCTCCTCACTGTCACTGCAGTCTATCTCATTGTTCTCAGATGGGATTTGCCTAACTCTGGGATCCTGCTCTTTACTTCCATAGAACAAGCTTACATCCATTTTCTGTCAAATTAGGTTTAAAAAGTAAAATTAAATGAAAAATAATACAATATGTAATAATGATAGTATGTGAAAATGCCCACATGTAATGTCAGTAAACACTTCTTGAAAAGTACTATTATCGCACAACGTTGAAAAGAAAAGAAAATGAAAAGAAAAATTGAATTTCTGAACATGTAAAATAAAAAAACTTCATAAAACCTGACAAAAGGCTTCTCTAGAGCTTCTCTACACTTTTTTTGTACAGTGTATGTTACTTTATATGAGGTTAAGCAAATAATCTTAACTTCTTCTCATACCATGTGCTCCTGTCACCATGAGTCAGAAAATGAAGTCTCACCTTCTAACGGTGCTAGATAGTGACTCCTACACCTTATTGGATGTTTATTGATACTTTTTTTTTAACATTTTAATTGGTTGCAATCATTTTTAAAAATCTGTGCTTAGCACAAGCCTTAAGAAAACTTTCTGTTGCCTGAGGGCAACGCTGTGCTGTAGAGGGATAAACTACAAAATACAGCAGCCACAAATATATACTGCATTTCCACCTGCAGCACTGAGAATGATTATTAACAAAAAAAAAAAAAAAAAAAAAAAAAAAAAAAATATATATATATATATATATATATATATATATATATATATATATATATATATATATATATATATATATATATATATATATATATATATATATATATATATATATACTTTCATGTAAAGGTTATCTATTTTTGCAAATAAACTCTTCATATACATCCTGCTGCTGCTGTGTAATGGGAGTCTGTAGTTTTTGACCAGTGTGTATAGACTGGAGTTTTATTAAATATTTGTGTCTTATATACTGTATTGTGCCATTTTGACATCTCTTCATTTACTGTACACTGCATTTGCAGATCATCCAATGACATTTGAAACAGCCAATGAAGTATTGTAGAAATCACCACTGTAGGACTTATTTGTATGTTGTTTGTCTTATTGTCTTGGCATCTACATCAGCAATCCATCCAAACTACTATTATTTGTACAGTTAACTCATTCTTCCATGATTTTTAACTGAAAGAGTCTCAGTTTACACCCTTAGTGAACACCAGTACAGTCTTTAGGTGTTTTATATTTCTAAACATTCTCTGCATTTCCACCTGCAGCACTGAGACTAAGAATGATGTGCTGAAGGCTCCACATACTTTTCTTAAGGACTGATATTTTATTCCATCTCATTTCTTAAGCAAAGATGCTAATACTGAATTGTACACTATACTGCCATTATATATTACTGGTTTTAGCATTGTGTAGTATACTATTTTCAATGATTGTTGACTTTTGTTGCAATTTGTCTGTTATTGTCTTTATGTGTGTTGCATAATTTCCATCCATACCCCAAGCATTGACCACCTTCTTAATCAATTTTCTGTTCTGATCTCAAGCCTTGGCAAATAAATGAGAAAGCATCAATCTGAGGCCGCATTTTATAATGTCATTATGTAGACTTCTTACAAAGTATTTTACAGTATTTTAAAAATACAAAAATACCAGACACTAAAGTAGTTTGATACAAAATATTAATTTTCATAAACCCCATCAAATACAAATTACAAAATACTATTTTATATTTAAAAAAAAACGTATTTGAAATACATGTATAATAAATACTGCCCATCCCTGATAGTACTGTATGCAATTGACCAAGTAGAGTCAAATGTTAAATTTGTTAGTGGTTTTGGCCAAAAAAATGAAAAAGTATGAAGAAAAATCATGGTGCATCCCTTATTTTTGTACGTTTTTATATAGTACACACAGTATGGCAATTTTTTAAACTTAAAAACATTGGGTTGATTTTCAACACAATTTAGGGTCAAATATGCACAAACCCAACCACTGGGTTAAATTCAAAATTGGAATTTACAAATTTACAAATTTAATCCAGTGGCTGGATTTGTACATAGTACCAGTTGAAGCAATAATTGTTTAGAATTTCAAATTGATTAACTTCAGAATAGGAAATAAAGGTACAAAAGCTGTCACTGGGGCTGTACCTTTTCAAACTTTCCTTACAGGTGCACATTGTTACCTTAAAAGAGCATTTTTGTATCTCAAGGGTCTACTTTTGTACTTTTAAGGTTCTATGAAGTACACAATTGTACTTTTTAGGTTTAAATATGTACCTTTAAGGTACAAATGTGGGCCTGATAGGTATAAATGTGTACCTTATGAAAAGGTATTGCCCGAGTGACAGCTTTTGTACCTTTACTTCTGAGATTGTTCTAACTTGTCTGAAAAAACTCCCAGCTCAATCCAATGTATTTTACTTATTTATAAAGTATGTGAAGTGTAAGTTGAATGGTATGTTTATTTATTTTTTTATTTATTTGTTTTCTGTCTGTCTGTCTGTCTGTCTGTTTATCAAATACAGCATTGCCACAACATTAGGGCAAAACTACAATTCACAGAAGCCTTGTCTTCTTTCTTTGTGTATGCATTTTGGTGAGTGGGGGTATTATATTTAAATTTTTAATATTAAAAGTTTTCTGAAGTATTATCTTGTTCGATGCATTTCTAGACAGGTCTTGATCAGTCCTCTGTGATACATTAGGCTGATACATTAAAGACAATATAATAACTAAAGGAAACGTTCTGTAAAGTATTACACTGTTAAATCATTTAAATTATTAAAATTACATGCAGCACAAACTAACTTTGAAAAACAAATGCACTTTTGAATAATCGACAAAGTAATACGTGACAGCTTGCTCCGGTGTGGTATAAGCAAATCCAGTTAACACAGCACTGTATTCCTGTATAGATGGCTGAAATGGACAGTAATTGATTCACTATCAGACCACATCATGAATGATCTCATACTTGTGATGATATTCTCATGGCCAAGAGTTCTGTGATCTGAAGCAAATCAAATGGCTAAATAAGCCCTTGTATATTGTTAAAATTGAATACCCTTTTGTATGTTTGTGGCTGTTTTTGCCCCACTGACTTCTATAATGACATTTTCATGCATTCTTGATTCTTGGTGGTTTCTCCTATTGGTAAGTGGTCAAATTTGTAATTTTTATTGTTGATCATCTGTTGGCATTTTTAACCCCTTTAGATAGGCCTTATTGAACAAAGCTTCTGCTTTTATATGGAGTTCTATGGAGTAAAACAGCTAATTATAGTGTGCGTGCTTAAATGCACGTACTGTATTGCTATGATCTGTCAGCTGAGCTACTTATGATTTTGTCAGACATATTAAGGTAAGTGCGCAAAAGTCTCTTTCACATTCTCACACACACACATAGGCACAGTCATGTTGTCATGGCTTTGCAATCAAAAAATGTGATTATAATGGAAGTCAATGAGGGAAAAACAGCCAATAACACAACAAAAGGGTATTACATTTGCTGTTGATGAAAGTGTATTGTTGCGTGTTTGAAAATTGTCAAAACATTTTCCCAAAATATGTGCCAAAATATGATTTGTCACCAGAAATCATCCCATTTCCTGAAACACAAAAAAAGTTGTGCCCAACTAAATACTCAAATTCACCCCAGAATGAATGAAAACATTGTAAAAAGTTGAGTCATTGATCATATCCTCACAGCAAGTATGTTTTGGTGGGTTTCAGTCAGGTTTGAGATTAAAAGGCAGGGTTGTGTTCCTTTCAAAGATTCTCTCCATCTTTGTTTCCAGAGTTGTTGTACAAGTGGTCTCATCAACAGATGCGTCCCAAAGCACTGAAGAGAATCGGATGTGAAGATTTGGCAAAACAACACAAGAGCACTTCATTACACTGAGCTTGACAAGAAAAGATAGTGCTTCCTGGAGCCGCATCTCAAAGCATATCTACAAAGCTCTTTCATCAACAGCTAAATGACTTGTGGAGAGATGGGCTGAGAGCCAAAACAATGCCTTGCTGAAATTAATTAGTAAAATTGTTGCATTTTCTGCATACGCCCTAACACCACAAAATTGACACTCTTCCTGCATAACTTAAATATGTAATATGTTCATGTATTAAACATAAAGTAGTATTATAATAAAGAAAAGAAAATAAGTAATGATAATACATATAGTGTATAAAAAATAAACTTTCATTATTATTATTTTAATTGGCTTTTTAATGTGCGCAACCTCAAAACAAAACTTATTTTGTTCTTCATTTATTTGAAAAGGATTTCAACATAGAAATAAATAAATATGTAATAATATATCATATTAAGGCAACCCAGTGGCGCAGTAGGTAGTGCTGTTGCCTCACAGCAAGAACGTCGCTGGGTCGCAGGTTCGAACCTCGGCTGGGCTGGGTCAGTTGGCGTTTCTGTGTGGAGTTTGCATGTTCTCCCTGGGTTCGCGTGGGTTTCCTCCGGGTGCTCCGGTTTCCCCCACAGTCCAAAGACATGCAGTACAGGTGAATTGGGTAAGCTAAATTGTCCATAGTGTATGAGTGTGAATGTGTGTGTGGAAGTTCCCAGAGATGGGTTGCGGCTGGAAGGGCATCCGCTGCGTAAAAATCGTGCTGGATAAGTTGGCGGTTCATTCCGCTGTGGCGACCCCGCAAGGGACAAAGCCGACAAGAAAATGAATGAATGAATGAATATCATATTAATATTACAATACTACTGCTATCAATAATAGTAATAACATTATTATTAACAATAATAATAATAATAATTATTATTATTATTATTATTTGTAATGAGTTGAGTGGCAACAGAGGTGAGGATCCAAATGCAGCTTTATCTAAAAGCTGAAGTCCATGATGGGATATGTGGTTCAGTTGAATCCAGAGAGTGGTCGATATAAACAGGCGAATGGTCAAGACAGGTGGCAAAACAAACAGAATCAATGAAACAAACAAGGGTCAAAACATGGTAGACGATCCAGGTTATGCCTATTTACAGGGAACAAGACTCAGCAAAGGAAGTATGTAAGAAAGGTCTCTAAAAAGTCCATGTGATTAGTCCTGAATGACTCCAGCTGTGTGAATGTAATCAGAGGTTGAACTGGGACTGGTGTGTGATTGAAGTCCATGATGGGATATGTAATTCAGTTGAATGTGAGCGTTCTCAAGCAGCGTGCAAGGGCAACACTGCTGGTGATCATAACATTATTATTATTATTATTATTATTATTATTATTTGTAATGAGTGGGATGGCAACAGAGGTGAGGATGCAAACGCAGCTTTATCTAAAAATGTCAGACAAGCAAGGATCAAACAGGGACAGACAGAAGCATGTAGATAATCTAGAGAGTGGTCGATATAAACTGGCGAATGGTCGAGACAGGTGGCAAAACAAACAAGGGTTAAAACATAATGCTTAAATTATGCCTACTTACAGGAAACAAGACTCAGCAAAGGAAGTGTGTTAGAATAGTCTCTATATCAGAGCTATTCAATTGGCGGCCCACGGTCCGAACCCGGCCCCCGAGGCAATTTGTTCCGGCCCCAAAAATAGTGTGACCAAGCAATCAAAAATAAATTTAGTTCAGTCGAAAAACGGCTGCTATAGTTATGAAGTGCATGAGTCTGTTCAATACAGCACAAGCTGCAGTTAAAGGCTTCGCAGAGCGCGAGTCACCTGACATTAAGTGAGTGGCGCGAGCAGCCGAAAACATTTGGGTATATTTGTAAAAAAGGCCTTTTGTACAATGCACTGATATCGTTAATAGGGATGCAATGATTAGCCGATTTCACTATTATCCACGCTTTTATTCATTAAAGGCTTGTCAACGTCGCATTTCTGTTGCATGGAAAAAAGCTGCTGCAACTAGTTATGCCAATACGCATGTAAATTGGATTAACTATAGCAGCAAGCCGTTGATATATTGCATTTTTCCCAGCGCAAGTAAATTATTTCCAATTGAGACATGCGCATATTGGAAGCGGTGCGCGCACGGCTCGCAAGCGGGCCGACACACTCACGCCCTGCAGGCGCGGCACACAGTAGAAATTATCTCAGGCTGTAGTGGTGAGAGTTGTGCGTGGCTTTCAGTGCAATGTAAACAAAAGATATGTTAGATGAATTATTAAAAATTAATAAAAATGATTATGTATGAACTAAGGGTGTAACGATACGCGTATTCGTATCGAACCGTTCGGTACGAGGCTTTCGGTTCGGTACGCATACGAACCGAACGATTCAGACAAATATAATGTTTTCAGCGCAACAATGCTCAACAAGGCATCCCATGATGTGACAGGCAACATCTGCCTTCCCCGCCCATCTCCAGTCAGGCACACACTGCACTCAGGGTCGGAGTAAGCTCAATTGGCGCTCAAACCGAAAGTTATGCCGCTTTCAATCCGAAAAAGCCGGCGGAGCTGGGTGTTGAGATGATGCGGGGTTTGTCCCGGACAAAAGCGAAGACCGAGGGGCGCTGAGATGATGCAGGGTTTGTTCCGGACGAAAGCGAAAGGGTGGAAACGCGCCGCGGACTGACTGCACTGCAGCTAGCAAAATGGCTAGTAGCTAACATTAATGTAATCCTCCTATAACCAACAGCGGGTCTGGCGTTTGGGAGCACTTTGCTTATTCCTGCTTTCAGATCCACTGAAATGGCAGGTGACGGTCAAATCAAGCAGATCTCGGTTGTATCCACATGTGCTGCCGTTAATCCGTGAGTCAGGTAATCAAAAAATAGGTCGCATGATATTTAAGTATACGTGGGTCACGCGTGGGTAAGATCAATTATTGGTGATGCAAACTTTAACTATTTACTCTAAAATATTAAGGTGTTTCAAGCAATCTTGACAGACTGGCACAACTATGCTTTCATTTAAAAAATCGCTCCTCACGGCTATATGCGGTGAACATCTCCGTTTTCACAGGTTTCTGAGTTTTCTCATCATCAATCACTTTCAGTCTGGGAACATGTTCAGTGCTGCGAATTTTGTTTTAAGCCTGTCCTGCAATATCGTGTATTGAGGAGGATATAGGCAAAGATATTGCAGAGAGCTGAGATCTACAGTATGACGACTTTAAAGACGATATTTAGCTTGTTTCGCATTAATGTAGATATATTACATGTTTTAATTACATTATTGAATAAAATGAACAGCATTATTATTTTTAATCATCATCATTAATAATAAATAAACTAAAAATAATTTGACAGCTTCAGCTGTTCACATCAACATGACCGGCACTTTCAGACTTCAGCACCACATGTCTTTAGCATGAATTGAAATCGACTTTCCCTCCTAAAGGAAAAAATACAATCATTTTTAAAATTGCAATGCGATTAGTCATGTATTCGCAATTTCACATAAATCAGCATGCGAAAATTTAAATAGCCTATTTCCATTGCGCTCTTTCTCTCTGCAGCAGCAGTTCACGCGCTCTGGATAAGCGCACTACACAGCCACATCTTGTAGCAAATTAATTTGCAACTTTGTTGTATAACAAATAGGCTAAATAACAACATTTAATTAACAAACAAATGAAATAAAATTATTTGTAAAAATGAATCTACAGAAAAAAGAAAATGAAAAGAACTGAAACGTGTTCTGAAACTGAAACAGCTCAAATGTTCTGTTCTGGAATAACAGGTGTTGCGATCAAATTAATTCGATGGAATAATTAACACAGACAGGCGCATTTTTCAGAAAATAGCCTATTTTATTTTATTTAAAAATATGTTAGGCCTATATTTATTATATATATATTTTTTAAATAGCCTATATTAAATTACCATTCATTTTGGCTTTAACGAATTATTGAACAGATTATTAATAACTTATCAAAAACATTTTACTGAGCTCAGTGTCGGCCGTCACCGGATAAAGTCCAATCTTTCTTTAATTTTTTGGACTTTTGTTTGAAAGCTTAGTGGCATTGTAGAGGTCCAATTTACTGTTGTTTGATTTAAATTATAGCCTATATATGCGCCAATAAACAAGTCAAAGGAATGAGTGAATTAATAAAATGATTCTTAAATGTCGCTATTGTTTTTACTCAAAAAAAATAACAAATGTTTTATAAAATAAAAGGAGCAATTTTCATAATTTATACGATTCAGTTAAATATAAGTTGGACATTTATGGGGCCATGTAACATGTTTTTGTGTTTGTTTTTTTGTTCTAGTGATCTTTAATATATACTGGGTAGCTACGCAAAATATTTTCTAAAATGTCAAGCAGGAATTTGTCGATTAGCTTTAATTATGAAGACAAAGAAATATTAAAAATAACAAAAATAAAATGATAAAAAAATACAAAGATAAAAAGAGCAGCATTTTGCTAAATATAATAGTCCTTTATATGCTTTAAATCCTGCTATGTGTTGTTTCATATTCGTTTTTATTTCACTTGATGCATTAGTTATTTAATGTTTGAAAGCTGAAAGAAATAACAGCCGTCCTTTAAATCATTATTTTACCATCAAAATGTAGTATATTTTATATTACTATAAACTTTTGATATAAAACCGCTGTGTAATTTAATTGATTGTTAAAAATGAAATAATTTTATGGCATAACAGTGTTTAGTAGTTGCTTTCGCTTTCGTTCTTCACGGAAGCTTTAACAGAAGCATGTGCCGCATTCACCTCTGACGTGGCTACTCAGCCTGTAGCCTAGTTTGGGATTTTTTCGTTGTGAGATTAAGCAAGAATCATAATGCATTGCATATTCAGCTCATTCTTCAGTAGCCTCAACACAGGCTGGTAGCCTAGATTTAAACGGATCGTTTATAAGAATGAGCGATTAATAGATTAATTGATCGTTAATTTAAATGATCATTGATCACTGGATTTTGTAGAAACTGACATCCCTAGTTCAAAGTAAAAAAAAGAAAAGAAGAGAGATCATGCTTTTATGATGTTAGTTTTCATACAATAAAAAGATTTCAATCACAAAATCCTCTGGCTTTTTTCCTTTTTTTTTTTTTTTTTTTTTTTTTTTTTTTGCTGTATCGAAAACATACCGAACCGTGACACCACTGTGTCGTATCGAACCGAACCGTGATTTTTGTGAACCGTTACACCCCTAGTATGAACGCAGATAATAACAGTTCATTTAAATTCTTAGCTAATATATAGCTTAAATTAACATTAGACAAATACTATTTTTATTTATTCTTATTTTTATGTATTCATTCATTGTTCTGTCATTTATTTTCATTGTAAAATTATCACTCATGTTTAAATCAAAAACTTTTTCATTTATTTTTAAGTCCAAAGAGAAAAATGAACTATTGTTTGTTTTTTATTTATATTTTGTGCTGTATTTGGTTACTGAGCAGCAATAAACAACACTTTTATATATAAGCAGTTTTCTTGTGATTTTCTAAACTAGTAGTGTTTTAAATGTAATAAATGCATAATAATAGTGATAACTGTGAAACCATGATTATTCTTCAGACTATAATCATACAACCAAAATCTATAATCGCTGCATCCCAATTGTTACGCAGTTTAAAACATAACATATGAATGTGTCTGAATGTAGAAGAAGCCTACTTCAGCAATACACTGATTTTGTGCCTCGAAATACAACATTTGGATTTGCTTGTAAAAAAAAGCCACATCGTACAATGCAGTGATGTTATGTAGTCACCTGGCGCTCTTGCTCTCTTCGCCGGCCTTGTGTTACAGATTACCTCTTTTTATCTGCTTTTATTTGCAATCACAGGAGCACAGATCATTTCAGCTATATCATTTCACCTGCCTCTCATTTGCTTTTTTCCTATTTATGGCACGTCATTTCCCTTCATGTTTGTCAGTATGTTGTCGATTGTGTGTCTGTGTGAAGGATTCTTTTACTCACCCTGTATTTGTGTCCAGGACTGCCAGTGAGCGGCCGTCCCGTTGTTTTGAAAGTTTTCCTCGGTGCTTCCTCAGCGTTCACCCAACTGAGTTACTTTGGTTTTTTGCTTTTCCTGACTCTCACCTCAAATAAAGACTTTGTGTTTTCTGCATATGAGTTCACCTCTTCTTTGCTCGCTGACAGTTTCAAAATACAACATATCAATGTTTTAATGTAGAAAAAGTCAACGTGGGTGTCTTAAGAAGCAAAAATACAGGACTGGGACTGGTGTGTGATTGAAATCCATGATGGGATATGTAGTTCAGTTAAATGTGAGTGTTCTCCAGCAGCCTGCAAGGGCAACACTACTAGTGAACATAACATTATTATTATATAATAATAATAATAATAGTAATAATAATAATAATAATAATAATAATAATAATAATAATAATGCAGTGATGTTATGTAGTTTCAAAATACAGCATATTAATGTTTTAATATAGAAAAAGTCAATGTGGCTGTCTTAAGGAGCAAAAATACAGCATATGAGCTCTTATATTGCTGTTGTGTCATCACTTATATTGCAAGTCATATCTCTCTGGCCCCCCGTTTGGGATGCTTTTCATGAACTGGCCCCCATGACAAACTAATTGAATAGCCCTGCTCTATATACAGTAGTCTCTGTTATTAGTTCTGAATGGCTTCAGCTGTGTGAATGTTACAGTATCAGAGGGTGAACTGGGACTGGTGTGTGATTGAAATGCATGATGGAATATGTAGTTCAGTTGAATGTGAGTGTTCTCCAGCAACCTGCAAGGGCAACACTACTGGTGATCATAACATTATTATTATTATTATTATTATTATTATTATTATTATTGTTATTATTATTATACTTAAATGTGTTGTATAAATATTAAATATTGAATTAAATTTTATTGAAAATGTACTCACCAGTTGTTCCAAAACTATTTATTTATATATGTATTTATTTTTTATCTAAAAATTCATTCACAAATGTTGGAAACCGCTACCCATTGATTGTGTAGAAGTTTTTAGTTTGTTTGTTTGTGTTTTATCTTGCTATGGGAGTCAATTATTATTCTTATTAAAATGTTTTTACTCAACAGAAGAAAGAAAGCCTTTTAGTTTTGAAACAACCTGATGGTGAGTAAATAATGAGTGCATTTCCTTTGTTGGGCTGAATTACCCCTATAACAATGAATTAAAGGAGATAGTATGTAATATATTCAAATATTACATAACCTCTTGTGATCCTGAACACATGGGCCAGCACATGAGAAATCTTTCCCACTCATCCGAATGCACTAATCTCTCCTGAATTGAGCTGACATTCGGTCCTACAATACTCTGTTCTGTATTTTGTGCATTCTGTGGTGCTCTGATCTTGCATTCTATGTAATAGCACTAGTGTAGCCAAATTTAGCATGACTGCCCTTGTCTGGGTTGAGGAGGAGTATTACAGTTCAATCTGTGTGTCCCAGCAGCCTCACCGACAGCTGTGTGAATTACTGCTAATGTGTGCTAATTAACACTGATTCTGGGGTCTTGAACAGTAACTGCATGGTGCATGAGAGAGAGACTCTTCTGTCTATCTATTATTAGTGTAACAGTGCACAATAAAGCTGTTCAGTGTGTAAATTTTAAAGTCATGGACAAGTTAACTATATAAAAGCTAAAACAATAGTCAGGGGCACACTTTATATTAAAGGAACCAGAAATGCAAGCATAACAACAGTTTATTAAGTAGGATGGCAGACTTTGAACTGAACTTAATGTAGATGCTTTGCAGGATGGAAATGGATGACCTGATAAACCGGAGGGACCAGAGGAGTTATTGCAGGGAAGTCAGACACACAGATAAATGGATTCGGGGATCGACGACAACCAGAGGAGCGACCAAGAAAAACAACACTAGGGAGGAGAGACACCAACACTGGAGATCACAGGAAACGAGAGAGGTAAGTAAACTTGGAGAAATAGTAATAGACAATGACCATGAGGAGAGTGCAGTCCTTCTTTGTAGCAACAAGGCCGGGCACTGAGTGAGGGTTGGTGAGGGTATTTGGGTGCTGGAGTGATGAGCAGAAATTATGTGTGATCAGGGTGATTGTGGTGATTGAGTATGGGGAGAACCTAGCCTAGCTGTGACAGCTCCTTTAATGGTGTGGGGTCTTCCTCAGCCTCTGGGAGCAGGACACCCAAGCTCTTGGAACCCAAGACCTTTCTTCAGGGCTATGTGCTTCCCAATCCACTAGATATTCCAATCTACCACCACGCCTTCTGGAATTGACTATTTTTCTGACAGAGTAGATGGACCCTTCTTTGACGAGGAGTGGAGGAGGGGGTTCTACTACAGGAGCAGGTTCTGTGGAAATAGGAGGGTAGAAAGGTTTAAGAAGTGAAACGTGGACTGTGTGGTGTATCTTGTATTCAGGATGGAGTTGTAACCGGTAAGTGACTGTGTTAATCCTTTCGATGATGAGGAAAAGGCCAACAAATATGGGACTCAGTTTCTTGCAGGGCTGACGAAGATGTATATCCTGAGTGGATGGCCAGACTCTTTGGCCGACTTGATAGTCAGAAGTGTTGGAGCGACAACAATCAGCAGTACCTTTACTGTATGTCTTCATACAGTCCTCTGGAGATGATGGTGGGCTGAGTCCCAGACCTCCTCGCTCTCTCGGAACCAGTGGTTGACAGCTGGAATGTCGGAGGGTTCTCCCGACCAGGGAAACAGGGGAGGCAGGTAGGCACTGGAAGGAGCCTATTGGCAGGGTGGCGCAGGGAATTTTGAGAATACTCGGCCCAGCCTAGAAACTGGTTCCAAGAGTTTTGGTGACGGTGGCTCAAGAGTTCTGGTGACATGGTTTGTAGGAATCATCCCACCTCCTGGATCTTTCTCTCAGTCTGGCCGTTGGTCTGGGGGTGGTATCCCGAGGACAGACTGACGGTCTCACCTAGGAGTCTGAAAAATGCTCTCCAGACCTGGGAAACAAACTGGGCATCTCAATCTGAAACGATATCTTCTGGTAGACCATAGTTACAGTACACATGGTTAAACATTAACTCTGCAGTTATCATGGCAGACGGACACTGAGTGAGGGTTAGTGAGGGTATTTGTGGTGCTGGAGTGATGAGCGGGAATGACGTGCATGTGCGTGATTGATTAGAACTCAGGTGACTGTGACCGGGGTGATTGAGTGTAGGGAGAACCTGGCCTGGCTGTGACAATAACCAAGTCTTAACTCTATACTATCTATGCCACTCAAGTGCGTTCCAATTTTTGCTTTTTGACAAAAACATAGTAGTTAATGACATGCCCCTTTATGAGGTCATTGTTTTGTGTTATTATCATATAATAGCAATATCACAAGCATCAATTTTTTGTCTAGCCCAACTGTAGATGTGATATTTATTTTAGACAACAGCTCAGGAAACAAGAACTTAATATTCAGTTAGACTTTTTTTTTAATTTTGCTAATGAAATATTGAGTAACAGCACAGTTGTTGTTTTTCTAAACAATATGCAGCAGCAATTCTGAAGTCATTTATTACTTGCTGAATGAATCAGTATTTTTAACAAATCAAAAAAATAGACGACTTATTTAAACATTTACCACTACTTAGTATTTTTTTTTGTATACTATTTTTATTAGTATTGTTTTGTGTGCAAATAATTTTATATCAGTAAAAAAATTTGTAGTTCGCACAAAAATCCAAACTATGTTATTGTTTACTGACAGTCATACATGTCTTTGTTGGGGTAACAATAAAAATATTGTAAAGAATCTTTTTTAACACACTGTTATGCAGCTTCAGCCAATTTAGATGACTTTATTTTTTTATTTGGGAATAATGTCTCAACTAAATATAATATGTGATTTATTAATTATTTAGATTAAGTAATAACCACACTATTACATAAATAAGACAACACAGGCTCATTGTGAAAACCTATCCCCGTATACATTTCTAGAGAGCGTGAATTATGTATAGCCAGAGCTACGTATGTCTGCATGTCATCTTTAAAACTAACACTACAGGGTGTTATGACACCGCAGATGGTTTCTGTTTCTTTTCGCGCCACCAGCTGACCTCTTACCTCCATGTGGATGGCTTTACCACTGTTACCAGTTTCCCCAGTAGCTTGCCATGTACTGTACGTCGACAGACTTGAGACGCAGAGAGGAGTTGACCGTGATGACGAGGCTCGAGTTTGGCAAAGAACGGTATCAGAAAGCAGATAAAACAAAAAACAAAAGGCAATAAATAAAGCAAAGAAGTACATAACAGGATGAGAACGTGGTAAGATCTGAAAACATGGTAAAAATGAAGCAGCCATGAGGGCTTTTCTTTTTTTTGATTGCTTTTCAAAACACTGTCGGTTGGGATTAGGGAAGGGGTGTCACGGTTTATGGGTTTGTGTGTTCTTTCTGTATGTTATGTGTCATGCCTTATGTGTTGTCGTGTGCGAGGGTGTGTGTTTGTTTACCTTTTTGTGTTGGCGGTGTGCTATCGAATCAGCTGACCTTATCAGCTGACTTAATCATCCTCCAGCTGATCTCTATTTCACTGGCTATTTATTTCAGCCTGTGGTTACTGCTGGTTATCAGTCCATTGTTTGTTCTTGTTCCTGTCTGTTGTTCTCAGGATTCTTTGCAGTCTGTGCGTTCGGTTGATGTCTTCGTTGGAGCCAGTGGGCTCTCTTTTGTTTTGAACATTCTTTGTTTCCAGAACATCCAGTTGTATCCTTTGATACTTATTTTCATTTTCATTAAATACTTGCTATTGGATCCTCTCTGTCTAGTGTCGTGACAAGGGGTGAACGGTTCAATCTGTGCTTTTGAAAACACTATCGGTTGGGTTTAGGAAAGTGGGTGGATAGGAGGATCGGTCGCTTGGTCAATCAGTCTGTCAGTTGACAGTGGCCTCTGGTGGATTTACATGAGAACAGCAGGCGCGAATGAAACTCACGAGAGAGTCCAAGGCTCAGACACACTCTCACAGTTCAAAACTAGATTAAAGACCTTTCTTTTTAGTAAAGCATACACTCAGTGCATCACATAGCGGTATGACGCATGATGTGCCCCACACAGGATTTTGCTTCTTGCTTATATACACTATGAACAGCAGCTACGATGCGATCCAAGACCAGCGACGAGATGATCCCAAGGTTTCTGGACCAGGCCGTATCCTGAGCAACTGCTGTGGTGGTCATCGTGGAGTGAGAGCATGAGACTGACTCCTGTGATGCTCCAAGGACAGACGAGTCTTCGCTGAGGTCCAGCTTCCTGCGCCTAGACTGCAGCTCTGCACAAGAGGTTTGGCTATTGGGGAAATGGTCGTGCCCAACTGAGCCAGGTTTCTCTCGAGGTTTTTTAATTCTTCACTTTCGCCAATTGTGAAGTTTTTTCCTCGCCGCTGTCGCCACTTGCTTGCATGGTTCGGGATCTGTAGAGCTGCGCATCGATGGATTTGTTCTTCAGTGTTTGGACTCTCAGTAGTGATTATTAACCCACACTGAACTGAGCTAAACTGAACTGAACTTAATCTCTGAAAACTGAACTGACACGGTTTCAATTCACTATAATCTTCCATGTGAAGCTGCTTTGACACAATCTACATTGTATAAGCGCTATACAAATAAAGATGAATTGAATTGAATTGAATACAAAAACTGCAAAAAAAAAATAAAAATAAAAAAATATCTCCTGGGACATGTTGTCCAGAAATGTACACAGGGGTATATATCATACATATCATACATATCAATAACAACAAGATTCCATACAAGATTGCAATAAGATTAAATACTTTATGTTAATAATTCAGCCCAAATATGTAAGAAACAAATAACACATAATTATAAGGTCCCCAAAAAATTATTAGTGCAACCCTAAATTTATTATCACCTTTCACCTTCTGCTCTGTTATGGCTCATGACACATTTTAATCTTTGCTCACTTTGTCACAATGGCCTGGAAGACTCCATGATTTCAAATAATGATTGTGGATTATAGATTCATCAGTTTACTTCAAACTTTGCTGTCATCTAATGTATTTGCAATGGTAATACTCTACCATGGCAACCCGAACACTTCCAAAAATAAAGAACTTCCCTTCTATTTAAGTGTAATTGAGTATCAGAAGTCTTTACTGCCCCGAGAGAGTCTGTAAACCTTTGTTAAATGTTAATTCCTTAATGGACTCTTTCATTTGCCTTCTCTTTTAAATCGTTTTTTTTTTTTTTTTTAAGCTACAGGTTTGTGCACTGGTGTTACAACAGTCACATGGTACAAAAAAACAAAACTACCACTTCAACATAGCAAGCTCTCTCAGAGGTATATTATTAAAGGTTAGATGAAGGCTGGCATCTGGATGAGACCCTCATATGGAGCTCGCTGTTTTTTGTGTGCTCTTTTACAGAATACAGGCAAGTGCCACCATACTAATCCTATAGGACCAAAGAAACAGGCTTGATGCAGGCACTTACATCAAATACAAGCTCTGATGGATCATACTGCTCATATAAATGTACTTCTTTGAAAAACAATGTCCTTATATACACTGTTAAAAAAAACCTGTTAAATTTACGGTAAAATACCGGCAGCTGTGATTGCCAGGATTTTTCTGTAAAAAATATGGAAGTTTTATGGAACTGTTAAAATTTACACAAAATAACTGTATTTCATGAACTGATACAATGTTTAGTTCATAAAACATAGCTTAGTACACGAAAAACGTAAAGTCATTCAATGCATTAATGTGTCCGTGTGTGTTTACAATTAACAAACAGATTTTCACTGCATTATTAACTACACTTTTACATTTAAACAAAAGAAGATGCAGCATAACATCAGATACTCTCAGTTCTTCTTAGACTTGCACACAGATGCTACTATCCTCCCCAAACGTGACACAAAAAATGTTTTACAGTATTTTGCAGTTTTTTTCGGAAAAATTCTGGCAGCTGTGGTTGCCAGTAATCTACTGTTTTAACATTTCACATTCGTGAATTCAATTTACAGAATATTTCCTTTAAAAATAGATTCCAAAGTCTGTATTTTTCATCGAACACATTTAACCCCTCAAATTCCAGAGCAAAATCCTCACTAGTGTCCTCACTACAGAGGTTTGAACACTCAGGCAGTTATGAAGTTAATGAGATAATTAAGTGTCTAATTAAAGGAGGATTGAGAATTATTGATGAACAACTGTTAACAAGCAGAATCACTGAAGAAAATAATGCACAAAAAACACATCCAAAACCAAAGATCAAATCAACTGAGAATAAATCTCTAAATAAAAATAATACTTAATAAAATTAAAACAAATTACACAATAAAAAAATGTTATTTCTCAAAATTACATAAATGAAACCACTGGAGGTTCAGCAATCATTGATTGTTTAACAGGCTTATACACACCATTCACAATGAGAATGTTTGAACTATTGCAGAACTGTAAAACACACAGACATCAACAAGTAGTCTTTAAATCTCAATAATGGTGACAAACAAAAAATAAAAAACAAATAAAAAACAACCCAGAACAATACAAAACAATCTACAAAAAATATTGCCCCCCAGGAACAAGATAAAATAAAGGCAGAGAAAGAAATTGTAAGAACTTTAAGCTGTACAATGCATTTGTACTGCAGTGCATGCTGGAAGTTTTGTACTATGCTGGCACCCAGCATGCATTACGGCATGAATGACTTATGTAGCTTTTTTTTTCATATCCTGATTCTTGATGTCTGGATGTGTGTGTGTGTGTGTGTGTGTGTGTGTGTGTGTGTGTGTGTGTGTGTGTGTGTGTGTGTGTGTGTGTGTGTGTGTGTGTGTGTGTGTGTGTGTGTGTCTTAATGTGCTGTTGGAGCTCTCGAGGTTTTGTGCATGAAATTCTGATTATTATTTTTTATTGTTTCCTTCCTCATTGTTTGTTGACCCTCCATGTAAAGCTGCAGTATTGTCCCAAAAACAGCATTCATATAAATTAGCAATTCTTTGTTATGACCTAACTTGTAAAAGCATTATGTTATTTATAATTATATCTGTAACAATTAAGCACATACAGTATAGTTTCTCATTGCCTTTCTTGCTATAACTGATGAGCTTCAGAAATATAGATAAAAGAGTAAAAGATCAAGAGCCCAACTAAAGCAGCCTCTGATCTCCATGATGGTGAGGTCAAATGAAACCTTTTCAATAGAAATGTAAACCTCTGTTAATTATCAAATATTCTTGCAGTCGCAGACATGACAGAAATGAAGCCAAACTAATCAGTGAAGCTGGTAATGCTGTTATTTAATGGAGTTGTTTAATCCTCTGTTTTAATTCAGTTGGATTTCAGACACTCTGCCTACTTTCTCGAAAACAAAGGTTAGATCTAGTACAGTTATTTTCCGTATATTGTACAGAAATAAGCTGTTGATCATTTAATAGATTTACACTGTAGATTGTACAGACTTATACTGTTAAAATTACGGACATTTTTTTCAGTGTATTAAATTTTCGTTTAAACACTTCCGTTTTTTTGGTCTTACACATGAACATATAATATTTAATATAAACATATAATGACATATATGATTGTATTTACAGTATGTACATAAAGCTCTGAATGAAGTGAGGTGAGAATCAAGTCACTGTGTTTTGTTATCGAGTAAGTTTTTGAATGAAGTGATTAAAGGGTTAGTTCACCATAATTTACTCACCCTATATGCATTCTAGTATGTATGTGCCTTTCTTTTTCTTTCAAATGCAGTCAAAATGTATTTTATTATAATTGTTTTATTATTATCTTTAGTTTTTCAAGCTCTGAAATGGTAATGTGTTGCTGTTTTCTTGTTCAAAAGTCCAAAACAACTCCATAATCCATAAACATCAATAATAAAAAGCCTCACATGAAGCTCCAGAGGGTGAATAAAAGTCTCCTGTAGCGATTTAAAAAGGAATGCATTATAATTAAAACTTTCCAGCTCTCAAAAGAAGAACAAGAACAAGAAGGCAAGAGTATTTTACTGTAAGTTACACAAGACTGTTTATATAGTTTTAAATATGGGTATTTAGCTTATAAAAATGCATCAATTTTCTACAGAAGACAATTATTCACCCCCTGAAGCTGTGTGAGGCACTTTTTATTGAATGCAGTTTACTGGAATAGTTTTGGACAGCTGAAAACATAAAGCCACCCATTGCCATTTTACAGCTTAAATGAGTCAGGATATCTATATATTTTTTACTTCGATTGGATTTGACTGAAAGTAGAAAGTCATACACCTAGGATGCCTTGAGGGTGAATAAATAATAGACTAAAGGCCCCTGTGTACCTCAAACTAAATTGAAGAATAACTGAAATTATGTCATTTCAAACACAAAAATGAAGTTCGTTTTGAGTTTGTTTCAGCAGGTGAGAGATTTTAAGAATATTAACCCAACTATTTATATCAATATTTATAGCTGCAAAAATAACCTGAATTGTTTTTTACTTAACGTCATTTTGGCTGTTTACAAAAAATGATTAAATAAAAACTTAAAAATGGTAAATAATACAATTTTGGTTATTTAAAAATAAATATATAGCCTATAACAAATGCCATTATATATTTATTATTTAGTAAATGTATGTTTTTGTTTTTATTTGATAAATAATGTATTTTCTATTTGGGCTACTTAAATTTATATTCGGGCTACCAAAAGCTGAAGAGTGCCTGCACGAAGGGATACCAGGAATTTAGAAATTTTGCGAGCCCTGGAGCCTAAGGCCCTGTCCACATGAACACAGATATTGTCAAAGCTGCACTTTTTTCTACATGGTTTAGCTGTTTGTCCACATGAAAACAGAGTATCAGATGACTGAAACTGAAACTTTTTGAAAACTATGTCCAGGGTGAACATTTTTCGAAAATATGGGTACAGTGTGATCATGTGGACACCACAACCAACCACTACAAACATGATGTGAGCATACGCACTTTCTCCTTTCTCATTGGCCAACATAGCTGGGCTCACACCAAAAACAGAAGAATAAAAAAAGCACATTTCTAATGTATGCAACATACTTGCAAAAATACTTAATAAGCTTGGTGTGAACCCACCATAAATGTGTCATTATCGCCGCCTGTTGGTTCGGCATGCCCTTAACATGCATCACAGTGCGTTTTTGTGTTTTTATGTGGACTGAGTTTTTTTTTTTAAAACGAAAGCTGGGAAAACTCAGACTGTTTATAAAAGTACCCATGTACATGTGGACATCACCTGAGCTGGCCAGTGTTTCAGTTTCATTCTCCAGCTCCTGTATATTATGTGACAGCTTCTAACATGAACATTATAAGTCATCCAAAATCATGTAGATCTGTTGTGATCATAATGAAGAGAAGTGTCCTCTCAGTTGTAATGGAAGTGCATAACCCTCTGAAAATGGAGTGGGCTCAGCGTCAGGTTGGTTATAATCACATGTGAGAGGTGTCGTGTCCTAAGGGCTACACTTGATTGTGTATGCGAGCTCAGAGTGAGGCAGCTCACATCACATAAATATGGTTTTCTTCTACCCGGCCCTGAAGGCACTAAAACACGGTGGCATTGAACATCCCTCTAAATATACAGGAATTATTTTTGCTGCTGGTTTAATTTAATCTAAAATGCTTTTATAGAGAGACTGGAGGTCTGTTGACATTGAAATATCAATATTTCTATATCCGTGCTGACCTGTTGGAGAAAAAATGTAAAAAGGTGAATTACTCTCATATGTTATTGCACACAGAATGATTAGACCATCAGATGAGCTACTCCAATATGTCTTTTGAAGTAGATTATTAATGACATAAAATATGACATGCAATTATGATTAATACTCCTTATTCTCGAAATTGTGCTGTAGATCTATAAAGGACATCATATATTGATTTCAAATAATATCATTTTTTAATGGAAATTCAACTGAAAAGAAAAAATGACAAGATTAAAAGGATGTTGACTTATCTCTGACATTACTGTTTATTAAACTATTACAGATATTGCTATTATTACTTTATTTAATCATTTTTTTCATTATTTCTTTGAAAACTATCTCTAATACTTGGTCTTAAAGGTTGATATTAGCACATAATATGATAAACTGCAATAGCTTTGACTTTGCTGGGTGGTGTGGTGCAGCATTGCTTATATTTTTGCCCGTTTTCTCCATCAGCTTATCATTTTTAGGCGATAATTTTTTGGTGCTTCCCTTGAATTAAGTGCACTCATCAAAACAGGTGTCTATTTTTTGCCATCTTCAGTAGATTTTTGTAGAAATCTGCAGAATTTTCAGCCCATCATTCAGTCTATTTGTTTACTTATGTAGATGTGTGTAAAGTAATTTTATCTGTCTTTTAGTAAATAGATATTATATGAGACTTCCTGCACTTTGTTTGCCAAACAGGTGGTTCTAATTAGTTTTGCATTGTAAACCTTAAATAAAAGTTAATAAAAAGTTATTTTATATTATATGTGTTTAGTTTTTGGTTACTATACTCTTTAAATCATTCCACATAAATGGTACAAAGTTTTGCTCAGAAACAGCAATACAAAGTCTGCAGCTTCTGCCTGAGCCTGACTAGTGATGTGCATTGCTAAGCACTTTATTTAGATAACTTTAAAGGAAGTTTGCTCAGTATTTGGATATTTTAGCCCTCATATTCCAGATTTTCAAATATTTGTATTTTGGCTAAACATTGTCACATCCTAAAAAATTACAGTATACATCAATGGAAAACCTGGCATCTTTACAGTAGTAGAAAGTAGAGATGAAAAGCAGTGTTATTGGAACATTCAATTACATTTCAGTTTCTACTACAAACAGGTCTTCTCTGTCTATATTTTTTACTCTAACTTTGTTCTTGTTATGACCTTGACAGAATGAACTAAAAAGAATGGAGAAGAAAATGCATGTCAAGGAATATGAAGCTATGGAGTTACACCTACTGCAAATATTACATTATATTGTAATATGTAATTACTATAAACCATGTTATAAGTGTTTTAACTAAAAAGAGCATATATTTTTAAAACATTACTTTAGACATGCTGTTTCAAAACCCACAAATTAACATTTGAAATGTTATGACATTACTTCTTTCTTCAGTACTTTTTCAAGTTTATTAGGGACAGACTCCATGCCCACATTACCTTGTCTCTTGTGACCACTTTTGCTAAATTTTGCAGAGACCCACATATTCTCACCTATTTCATCACACTCCGCTTTAAATCACTTCCACAGAAACATTTAGTGTGATCACAGGTCCTGTTGAATAAACAAACAGGAAAGTAAGTGAATGGCAAGGACAAAAATGATGATTTCAGCCATCTGTGTTTTGGTACAATGCAATGAAAAAAATAGTTTTTTTGGTATTTGGTATACTTTTATCATAACACTTTTAATATTTGTTATACTTTTATCACAACACATTTCAGCATTACATGCTTGGTTAGTAAGCATAAAGTAGGTGTTCTTGCATATATGTTTGAACACATTCAAATTCATGAGTGTTTATACTATGAACGCAATCGTCAAATTCATTTTCGACCACCACTGGAAATAGTCTAGTGTTTTAGAGTACCATCCACTTGTGATCAAATGAACAAAACAAAAGAGTATTTTTGAAAGACTAAGCGTTTGACTGTGCTGCGCCCATTGGAAATACATGCTTCAGCCTATATTTTTGTGAAAGCACATCGTGTTTTTATCGTGTTTCTAATCTAAATATCTAAAAAATTGTTAAATGAAGAAGAATTTTGTAGACAAGCAAAACATATTGTCTTGTTTTAATAAATAATATGCCAAATTGAAGTGAGTTTTTCTTTAAAACAAGAAAAATGATCTGCCAATGGGGTAAGAAAAATAATCTTATGTCAAAAGGAAAAACAAGCTTATTTTGCTTACCCCATTGGCAGATTATTTTGCTTGCTTTAAGGAAAAACTGACTTAATATTGGCATATTATTTGTGAAAACAAGACATTATGTTTTGCTTGCCTAGAAAATGCTTCTTGATATAAGACTTTTTAGATATTTGGACTAGAAACAAGACAAAAAAAAATCTTGTTTCTAGGTAAAATTAATCATATGGGGCAGACAAGCCCCACATTCTCATGGATGTGTACAAGAAGGATGTGTATCTGAAACATACAACAAAAAAGTACAACAAAAGTAACATATTTTAGAACTGCAAAAAAGTCAACAGTGCCTTCTAGCTGATTTTTCATCTGAAACATGTTTCACAAAAATGTATGCTAAGGCATGTATCTCCAATGATCCTGGGGTGGCTTTTATAATGTTCAGTGAAGTGCTTTAAGATGTGCATTTTCATTCAATGTTTGACATAATCTCAACTGAATCAGGAAACCAGTGTGAGACAGAGTAGCCGCTCCCTCTTTTCAACAACATATAATAATGTAATAATGTTTTGTTTTTATCACAACTCTGCCAGTCAGAGATGTTAGTATAATAGAGTAATACTGAGTCTGACTCAGTATTACTCTATCATACTGACGTTAATGCAAAACTTGATTCACCCCAAAAGAAATCAGTTATACTGTCTGCGTCACTTTATTATACTATGCTCAACATTTGAAGTGGATCATAACATTTAATCAAAGTTGTCCTATCTATTTAACAACACCCTTTCTTGTCTTTGCATAATTTTTTGTTGTAAACAGTATTTACCAAATAAAAATGGACATGTGAAACAGATTTAATTTTGAATCTCCTAGTTTTACTGTGCTGACTTTGTATGTTTGTGTGCAATGTATTTTCCCCCTTGGGGCTTGCTGTATAGAGAGATGCTATACACAGAGCATTTCAAAACAACTTAAAAGTAGTGCAGATCAACACAGTTTGCTACTGTTTATTATTTTCTCATATTTGCAAAGGTTTAGGTGAATCCTTTGTCTGTAGCATTAATAAATGACTAATTTCAGCATCACCAGTAGCATCTTGAAGGGGTCATGGGGCGTATCAAATACTAGAGAGCATTTGCTTGGTCAGAAGATATAATGAAAAACTGAAGTATGATGTGATGCCAATAAACTGTTGATTCATTTTGTCAGTGACAAACCTGAAGCTTTGAATTTTTTTAATTCAAATTTTGTCCGTTTTGAAACTTATTGAAACTTATTATTGATTACCTCTGTGAAGTGCTTTGAAATGTGTATTTTAATAATTCAATGTTTGATGTAATTTCAACTGAAACATGAACACAGGGCGGGACATATAGCAGCTCCTTTTAAGGCCATGTCCACGCGTACACTGGTCTTTTTAACAGAGTTTTCCCTGTTTGTTTTAAAAGAATCCTTGTGAAAACGTAAAATAATCCACTGTTATGCACATTATGGGCATGCCAAACCATTTAATGACACTTTTATACTGAGTTTACATCAAACGGCATTCTAGTCAATGCAAACGGGAGTACAGAGGCGGATTACCGTCCCATGGTTGAACAATGCAGAATATGCGATTCATTTGCCTCGAATGTGCAGAATTTGTCTCGTTCTTGTTTGGAGTGATCCCAGCCATTTTGGCCAATCAGAGTAGAGAAAACAACGCTGATGTCATGCGGCTAAATCATCCGGTTTTATCATCCACATGACCACACTGTACCTGGAGTTTTGGAAAATCTTCACCCTGCACTAAATGAAATGACTTTTTAGTGTGGTAAAATATAATAAATTTACTCCCATAATTTTTAACTTGTAATATAAGTGTCAAGGATAACTAGAATTATTTAATATTTACACATTTACTTCATGTAATAAATTAAATGAGTGGAAAGAGTTAAATATTAATATTCATTTACTTGTAATATTTAAATATTTTCTAATCGTTGCAAACTTAAAAAAGTAATATTAAGTCAATTTTAATAATTGATATGTCGTGATGGATGTGTAGTTCCCAGAATGCTTTGCATGGGACTGAATTAAGAGTAGGATATTTAAAAAAAAAATGCAATCTAAGGTGCTTAAATTTAAAAGAAAGACTTGTTAGAGTTTAATCATCATTAGTTTAAAGATTAAGAGGAGTTTTGAGTAAGTGTTTTTAGTTTTGCGGTTACCACCTTTTAGAAGAGTAGCACTCATGCTTTGGATCTTGTCATTTTTTTCAAAGAATGATAGCCATGCTAACGCTAATTTTGAGATCAGTAGGGATTATAAAGTAAATTTGATCTTGGGTGCAATTTGCTTAAACTAAAGTGATATAACAAATTCCAAGTCAGTGGAAATGTGTGTTTTAATTAAACAAGTTATGCCGGATGTACTAATTTGTAACTAATAAGATTTATTTAAATTATAAAAAAAACAGTGTTCCTTTTGCTAAAACATGAACTTGACATTACTTGATTAATTTGAATAAATATAGACTCAAAATTAAAGATTTTACATGGTATTGACAAGTTAACTTTATCTGATATAAGAATGTAAAATTTACTTGAAATTTGTTAGTGCAAATTGTTACGAGGATTTTTTAAAGTAAATCTTAATGAGTTCTTTTTTTCAGTGTGGCCGGAGTTTTCAGAAAGTTTAGTTTCAGTCACCTGACACTATGTTTTCGTGTAGACAAACAGCTAAACCTTGTGAAAAAAATGTGCAGTTCCGAAAATACCCGTATTCATGTGGACAGGGCCTAAAAAACAACCAATGGAATTTTGTTATTATCACAGCTCTGTCAGAGAGAGTGGTTAAGGTCAAGGACATCATATGAAAAGCAAAGGCTGCGTTTGAAATTCCCTACTACTCAGTAGATACTGCATTTAAATGTAAATGTACTACTCGCCCGTTAGAAAAGTACATTCTATACAGTATTAATGTGAGCAGTATCAATGGAACTAGGACGTATTACATTCGCCATTTTGTCATCATAACGTGACCTACCCGCGTCAGTTGCGTTGCTTCACTCCCATTCATGAATTTTCTCGCACTGTATAATGAGATAGCATAGTGTCCATCGAATGTACACTTCAGTATCTCCCCATACACTCCGGTACTTCTCAGATAGTGATTCGAATTCTGTGAATTCGGAAATACTACTCGACTCAAATACTGTTTTTAGCATACTATTATTTAGTATGGAAGTATGCAATTTCGGACTCGGCTAAAGTCTTTTCAAATGAAAACAAAGGGGTGAGATATGTCAGATACTTTAGAACTTTTGATTGGTCAGATGATTTGATAAGAAGCTGAAATATGATGTGATGTCAAAAAATCCATACAAACTGCAAGCTTTTTAGATACAATCTTCTAGATACAAATTTTGTAACTGTTTTGGAGCAAACTAACTTATAGATATTATTAAGACTAACATACTGATACTAACATAAAAATGTATTTTAATTTTACAGAACATTTAAGACTAATATATTCACACCAACACCTAAAAACTTTCATTTTGATTTCACTGTGCCTTTAAGCCATTGATTTATAATCGCTGTTAAGAAATAGCGAGCAGAGCTGATTAAAGAGCAGTGTGACAGACTGTGAAACATGCCGTTAATCAGAGGTTTGTGCCGGACAGTGTAATTCAGATGGTCAGGACGATAGCTTTGGCCACTCTGTCCACACAGCTGATAAGAGAGCAGAGGCAGGTGTGATGTCGTTCTGTCAGAGTGAATCAGCAGCGGCTGTGATTTGGACTGAGACACACAGGACTCTAGCAGCGGCTCAGCACCTCAAACTAACAAAGAGAAGCAGTCAGGGGGAGCCACTTGTGATTTCAAGGCATTCCCTCAAGGAAAGATGCCACAAGATAAACCAAGACCTTCGCGGTCAACCATCTTCACCACGGGAACTAAGCTGGGGTGCATTTCCCAGACAGAATTCATTGCTTAACTTCTATTCATTGTTGGAAAATCTAACTATCTGAGTCATGGCTGTTTTTTAAAGATGCCAGATCTGTGTCGCTTACATATTGTTGGAGTGATTGGTGGATTGATAACATAAAAAAGCTTGAAACTTAATTATTTTTACTTAAATACTTCTATAGTGGGTGACATGGTGGCTCAGTGGTTATCACTGTCACCTCACAGCAAGAAGGTCACTGGTTTGAGTCCCGGCTGGGTCAGTTGGCATTTCTGTGTGGAGTTTACACTATAAGTGAACTGGATAAACTATATTGGCCATAGTGTATGAGTGTGAATGAGAGTGTATGGGTGTTTCCCCGTACTGGGTTGCTGTGTAAAACATATGCTGGATAAGTGAGCGGTTCATTCCACTGTGGCGACCCCAGATGAATAAAGGGACTAAGCCGAAGGAAAATGAAATAAATCCTATTTATGTGTGAATAACAACAATTGTAATTTGCATCGTGCTCTTGCGATAGTTTTTTTTACTTGGTGTGTTGATCTTTTACAGGAACTAATACAGCTAATACAGTAAGTAGTGATCTGATGTTTAACTTTATTTGACAGAACATAGACACAAATGTTTTGGCTGCAAGATTTTTTTCAATGTGACAAACTAAAGCTTTGAGATGAAATGTTTGTGTCTGTTTCCTGATGAATCTAAGGTAAAACTTCAAAACAAGGATAATGTAAATAACATAAAAGCCATCCAATGACTATGTGATGACCAGAGTTGGGTGTAACGCGATCCAAAAGTGATGTGTTACTGTATTCTAATTACATAGACACAACAAGTACATTTTGGGGAAACACAGTCATTTTAATTTTAAATTTGTGTCATTTGATTACAGTTACTAAAGTCAGTGTAACTGTGTTACTTATGTAACAAATATAGATTTTAGAAAGCAATATTAGCTATTTTTGGGCAGAACTGTGGAGCAGTGAGTAAATCTGTCGCCTCACAGCAAAAAGGTCGCTGGTTTGAGCCTCGACTGGGTCAGTTGGCATTTCTACAGTATGTGGAGTTTGCATGTTCTCCCCGTGTTCGCGTGGGTTTCCTCCGGGTGCTCCGGTTTCCCCCACAGTCCAAAGACATGCGCTATAGGTGATTGGGTAAGCTAAATTGACTGTAGTGTATGTATGTCCTGGTCTTCTAGGTTGAGGGTTGAGTGTTGGGCTAACGACCCACCTCGTAAAAATTAGATGTTACGAAACACCATCATGATGCAGCTAAATATCAACTTTGATATACAGTTGAAGTCAGAATTATTAGCCTCCCTTTGGTTTTTTATTTTCTTTTTTCAATATTTCCAAAATGATGTTTAACAGTGCAAGGAAATTTTCATAGTATGTCTGATAATATTTTGTCTTTTGGAGAAAGTCTTATTTGTTTTATTTCAGCTAGAATAAAAGCAGTTTTTAATTTTTTTAAAAGCCATTTTAAGGACAAAATTATTAGCCCCTTTAAGCTATTTTTTTTTTTTTTTTTTTTTTGGATAGTCTACAGAACAAACCATCGTTATACAATAACTTGCCTAATTACCCGAACCTGCCTAGTTAACCTAATTAACCTACAGTAGTTAAGCCTTTAAATGTGACTTTAAGCTGTATAGAAGTGTCTTGAAAAATATCTAGTAAAATATAATTTATTGTCATCATGACAAAGATAAAATAAATCAGTTATTAGAAATGAGTTATTAAAACTATTATGTTTAGAAATGTGTTGAAAAAATCTTCTCTAAGTGAAAGAAATTGGGGAAAAAAATAAACAGGAGGGCTAATAATACAGGGGGGCTAATAATTCTGACTTCAACTGTAAATGGCCCTGGGAATAAGTATATTTGCTCTTTTTAAATCACGTTTTTCGCTGCAACCTCCGTTAAAGAGCATTCACTTTTAAATTGCTGGAAAACGCGAGCTGAAGTAGCTGCTGTCGAGAGTGGTTGCTTCTTCAAGTGGAAATACAGACATTACTTCTATCCCATTGATTGTGAAAGCAAAAATATTACTGTGAAATACAGTCTATGTCCAGTCTCTAAAAAACTTTAGACTGCTTGTAACTCGACTTGTTCAAGCACTTGAACAGTAAAGCAGTCTATCACAATACTTGTCGCCAAGGAGTAACTTTAAAGTAATTAGTAATCTGATTACTTTTTATATGGAGTAATTAGTAATGTAATCAAATTTCCATTTTCAATAGTAATCATTTATTCATTCATTCATTCATTTTCTTTTCAGCTTAGTCCCTTTATTAATCCGAGGTTGCCACAGCGGAATGAACCGCCAACTTATCCAGCACATGTTTTACGCAGCGGATGCCCTTCCATCTGCAACCCATCTCTGGGAAACATCCACACACACTCATTCACACTCATACACTACGGACAATTTTAGCTTACCCAATTCACCTGTACCGCATGTCTTTGGACTGTGGGGGAAACCGGAGCACCTGGAGGAAACCCACACGAACACGGGGAGAACATGCAAACTCCACACAGAAACGCCAACTGACCCAGCCGAGGCTCGAACCAGCCTCTGCGTCGCCAGTAGTAATCAGTAATTTGTAATCTAATCTAATCTATTTTTTAAAATAGATTAGAAACACAGCTAGAGGGTTGTATTTCCAGCCACACGTTTGCTATACTGCTTGCAAATGTTTATTAAAACTATGGATTGGAAGACATCAAAAGATTTAACTACTGTGTAACAGTACTTGCAACAACACGTGGCTATTGATAGCTTTGAGAAATGTAACTCTGGTCTGCTTGATTAAATAGAAAATATTCATAAATTACTTGCACCAACTAGATATAGACAGAATACACAAGATATGTCACTTGTATTTGAATAGGGAAAAGTGTAATGGTCAATATGGCGAATGAAGCCCTCCTACTAGTACAGGAGCCAATCACTAATCGCTACAGACTGACGTTTCTCCGGGGCAGAAGCTCGGACCAGACGTGTGTTTTTACGACAGTGTTTTTGTGGTCAACAAACACACTGGAATCTCAGCGAATCTCAGACATAAGAAATATATCCACATAAAGCTTGAAATCTGTACTTTTAAATGAACCAACTACACTTGAAACCAAAAGTTTTTTGGTTTCGTAATCTGGATGAAACAAGGTACAGTCTGTCCTGTCAAACGAGACAAATGCCCACAAACCTGTAAACAAAATGTCACTTTCATTTCTGGAGATCTGCCATCAAGACCAAGTTGTGGATTACTTCCGAAGAGCAGCGTGATCTGTTGATCATTATCCAGAGGATGATAATGTGTAGAACGGCCATAAATGAGGTTGGTGTCGTGATCTCGTTCCTTTCGAGTGTGCATGCGCATTAGCTCGGACAACCTGAAAAAAAGAAGATTTTGTCTGGATTCGAATGTTTAGAAATGAAACTTATGATACAGTTGTTGTTTAATTTTATTGGTGATTCCAGATATGTAATGTAATTGTAAGCTTGGCAAACAGTTTTGGAGAATTTGATGTTTCCCCATTCAGAATGCCCGAGCATACTGCCTGTAAGACTTGAGATACCACAAATACTTTGATGTCTTTGACAATTCAAATATGAGCTGGAAACACAGAGACAATTGGATCTACCCCACCAGGCGGGAATGCGGGAAAGCCAGGAAAGCCTCTCCTTCATTTACATTTGAAACATCTCCCAAAACCCCCCTGTTCACCCACTCCCTTTTTCACCCAACTCACACAGAATGGTCATTTCAAAGTATGAATGTTCTATATCAATGCAAGTGACTTCATCTATCATGTCTGATATCATTTGAAATGTCTCAGTGCGACTGGTACAATGGTCTCATTCCCTCAGAAATAGACATAATCAAAATAATAGATATGAAGAGTTTCGTTGCAAAACGAGATATATCCATTTTGAGAAATGTTGGTTTTTGGACATTATTGTTTAAGACATCAACAGTAAAGTTCCTTCACAATTTTTGTACGTTAAACTATTACTTGAGCTCAGTGAAGGCCAGGAACACAATATTCTTCAAATCCAGAATATTTTTTATTTAAATTTATGTTCATAAATAAGTCAAAAACCATGCCGAAATGCAACATATTTATCTTAACATTGTCATCTTAACATCTTAAATTGGTTAAAAAACAATACATAATAAATATATGAAATAGTATATAAAAAGATTGATTAATAATAATAAGATTCTGAGTAATTTTTGGCCAGAACGTACACAACATAACTTTTTTTTTTTTTTGCAAAACGCTATTTATCCACTTTAGGCTATATTCTACTACTGTAATACCATTAAGAAAAGCTAGTAAATCAATGTTTTGTTTGATAAGTAAGATTAAGTTAGGAGGCTCCTTCCACACCGTTGCTGAAAACCAAACCTGTAAGATCAAAGAGGGCGGAGCCGCGTTCTTGTCTCTGTTGCACCGATTTCGCGACACAAGCTCGCCTCAAAGAATGGTCAAAGCGAAAGCAACCGGTGCTGGAGCTCTTGAAAGCATTTTGCATTTCCAGGCACAGCTTCATGCAAAGAAACGGGAGCGCGCACGCGTTTTAAATAGTCGTGCGCATCACATCAGCTTTTGGCGCGAGTGATCATCCTCTCATTCTGTATTCACCTGTTCTCGCGAACACAGTTATCTTTGCCAGTTGTGCTGCTTCTAGATTCTAAGATCGCATTTGCCATCCTTATTGTCGAACCCTGCTTTTAAGAAAACTACATCGAAATCCATGACGTTATAGCTTGACTCTGAAGCTTTGATTCCCTGACTGACAGACAGCAGCTGATCAGTGACAGCCTTTGTGACTGACAGCTCGCCTACAGTATAAACAATTAAATAGTAAACGTTTTTTAGTTAGCCTATTGAATCCTCTTTTTAAAAATATATGTTTTTTGTTTTGATATTATCGTTAATTTAATGAGCAAACTTAGAGCACTTCACCGGCGGTGATCTCTTCCCAGGGGATGCTGAGCTCGCGCAGCCTTCTGAACGTTCTATAACTGTTATATCGCACTTTGTAAAGAAACTGGTGTGGCGGATATCGCGTTTTGTGAAAAAATATATTTTGTAGTAGCCCTAAAATGTACATTCTTAAATGTTATTAATGGCAGCAATTCACACATAGATTAAAGTTAATCTGAACAGTGATTTCCAATGATATAATCCAAATGTCAAAAAATGGCATTTATTGCGTTTTGCAACCAAACTCTTCATATATAACTTCAGATATCTTTTGAACCACTGCTAAGGGTGTGCCTATACCTAGGGGGCCTTTATTCAAATGACCATTTGTTACCTATCGGCAGAAACTCCTCAGTTTTAACATGTCACTTAATGCAAATGCCTTTTGTTATTCAACACACCTCTTTCTTCGAGAGGTTTCTTGGTTTGACTACTTAAGGAGAAGTTTCTAAATGTTCGGCGCGATTCTGTACCCAAATTAGCCCGTAGTGTGGAGCTCTCAAGCTCCACGCTATGTATATTTTGATGTCAGGTTTGCATCTTTTGATCTTGGATTTATCTTTGATAAATTGATGTTTTGTATTGATCGTTTATGAATTGACTGAATTAATTGTCATAAAACACATTTACCTGACTGATAAATTGTTATGTTTTGAATTATTCAAACAGATTTCATGTTATTATCTTTAGTAGATTACGTTAAGTCCATAGCACCACAAACCCCTGTACAGATTAGTAACTGACTAAAACACGATAGACGGAGCAGCGTGGCACGCTATATGATGTTCCTAGAGCTCCGACTAACACATTGGCGTAATTCACGTATACTTAGATGGTAAAAGGCTATCTAAGGGGATAGACCTTCATCTCTAAATTTCTGATTTAGTAAATAGCTGATCTATGGGGACTACATAAAAAATATTCTAATCTGAGTACGTAGAGTTCAGCCTTTTTAGAATAGTGGTTAATCGCCTCTGTTTAATGACCAAGACTGACATGTTTGTGTTAAGAGATTGTATACTCGGCCGGTACAAGACTCGGGATGTTATAGGAATCCGAATGAACGATAATAATATACAAAAACGGATCGAAGAGAATATTGAATCATAATCTAAAGTAATATCAAAGGAAACAAAATAATCTTATCAGTGTTTTATAATTGGAGTCAGATAAAACGAGAATGAATATATTAATATTCTAAACCACCTCATACTAAAATTGGAGTCAGATATGAGTTAAATTTAAAGTAAATCAACATTGTGCACTGGAAAGACCGAACAGGCAATAAACCTTCATCCACCAGTAGATACCGTCGTTGGACTAACTGGCTGGACCTTATATGCCCAAGAGGCGTTTTGTAGATGGCCACTGAGGGAAATTACTTGTCTTAAAGGGACTTTGGCTAAAGTCAACAATGTCAACAGTTTACAAAAAATGAAGACATATTATTACAATATTAAATTGTCACATATAAGTCATGCTATTCAAAATAATGCTCAAAAAATATTCAAATCTAAAAAATACGACAAATACATTTTAGCTCTTGATTTACTGTACTTATGCCATCATTATGTTTTCACATCAAGCCTTTGATTTGCTAATAACCCATAAGCCAAATTACATCCTTTTAACTAAACTTGCCCCAAACTATCCAGATGATCCGAGGTGAATAAAAACAGCATTAGCCTCCATTATGTTCCTCGTGCAAGTGGCCAGTGTATACAGAGACAGTAATGCATGTAAGTGTGAGCCCCGGGAGCTCTGTGCTCTCTCAGCTTTCTGTTTTATCTCTGCAGCGAAAACTCTCATTGTAAGAGAGGATGCATTTGGGCCACTGAGATCCTCTCCTGATTCAATGAGACAGAGAGGCAGGCCATTTCTCTCTCTCCCTTTCTCTCATTCGCTCTACTTTAACTCTCTGAAAGCCTCCAGCTCTGTGGCATATAGTCTAAAGAGACACATTCAGCCTGCTTACTGAAGGATAAAACTCACTTTTTGCTTAACAAATCAGGTCTTTTAATTCTACTCTCAGTCACTGCGCTACTAAAGCAGTCGAAATGTGTAGATGTCCCATAATCTGGTCAATGTACAGTTGAGAGCAAAATTATTAGCCCTTTTTTTGCTTTTTCAAATATTTCCCAAATTATGTAGTCATCGTGACAAAGATAAAATAAATCATTGCAATTAATAGAGTTATTAAAACGATTATATTTGGAAATGTGTTGTCAAAAATCTTCATTCCATTAAACAGCAATTGGGGAAAAATATACAAGGAGGCTAAGAATTCAGGAGGACTAATAATTCTGACTTAAACACATTATACTCATAACTAATGGATATCAGCATTCTTTCTCACTTGATTTGTTACATTAAGAATTGCAAATATTTATTGTATTACACGTTTTTGTAACACTTTAGTTTAAGGCATCCTTGTTAAATGCTTCATGTACTACTATAGTAATTACAATTATGCATAATTACATGTAACCTTACCTGCATTCTTACCCTAACCATATAGTAAGTACATTTAATAAATATTACTCAGTAGTTGAATAAATAGTTATGCTGTAACAAGGACAACTTGTTACAGTAAAATACAATAAAATCACAATAAAATGTGACCCGAGTATTCTAAAATATTGTTTAAATATTGTGGACTAAGCATTGTTTCATTAAATATGCAATAGGTTGCAAATATTTCTAGCACATACTTTAAAGTTGGGTTCAATATTAAATATTGTTTTTTTAATTTTGCAGTTTAAACAGTTTAAATCACTTCTAATTAAAAAAAATTACTGCAAACTGACAGAAAAGAAGCAGAGAAAAAAATATATTATAATAATATATACAGTATGTGTGTGTGTTTTTGTGTGTGTTATTTATTTGTAGAATTAACAAATAATTTTGTACTGTTACAATCTTTAAGATGGTCAGTCAAGGGGAGGGGGGTAACATTAATTTCGGATTGAACATAAGCAAACACACAATATCAGCATTAGTGTGGGACTAACTAAATGCAATAAAGTGAGTTTATTAATAAACAACATGTTGAAGTGTGACAAAAGAAAAAAAAAGGATTTTATATTTTTCTTTAAATTAGACAAAATAAAACATACACACACAGAAAAGCCATAATCACCTGCAACAAATACTTTTCTTACTTTTTTGTCTTGTTTCTAGTCTATACCTAAACATTTCTTAAATCAAGAATCAGTTTCTAGACAAGGAAAACATATATTTTCAAGAAATAATATTACACAATTTTGTGAGTTTGGAGTAAGCTTAATAATCTTTTGTCAAAATAAAAAACAAGATTATTTGCTATTTAAGGTTTTTAAGGTCATTCAGAAAAGTAAACGATAATAGTAAATGATTAATAAACTATTCAAATTAACATTTTTATATTTTATTATTTACACATATAGTAATAGTTACTCTGTGTGTTAATTAATGTTTTCCAGAGTTCACACTTAACTGA
Source organism: Danio kyathit (assembly GCA_903798195.1). Classification (NCBI taxonomy): domain Eukaryota; kingdom Metazoa; phylum Chordata; class Actinopteri; order Cypriniformes; family Danionidae; genus Danio; species Danio kyathit. The sequence continues at coordinate 24,141,713 of LR812520.1, forward strand.
TGATTGATTATAAAGCTAGTTTGGCATGCTGTCCTGGGAGAGAGCCCTGAGCTCATAAGATCCTCGAGCCAGAGGCTCCCTCCCGTTTGCAAGGCGAGAGGGGAGTTTGAGCTCAGGTAGATCTCGAGAACTCCCCTGCTGTAGTAGCTAATGAACAGATAGTGATTGCTCTTAGGAGATAACTTCTTACTAGGAGCATGTCTATGATGTCGATTTGGATTAGTCAATTAACTTAAGTTGCATGTTTTTGGACGGTGGGAGGAAACCGGGGAAACCGGAGAAAACCCACGTGAGCACGGGGAGAATGTGTAAATTCCGCACAGAAACGTCGGCTGGCTTGGTAAGGACTAGAACCAGTGACGTTCTTGCTGTGAGGCAACAGTGCTAACCACTGGGCCACTGTGCCACCCATCTAGGAAAGGTGTAGGGGTGGAAGGGGGGAGTCTTCAAAACGAAGATGGCTGTTAAATGGAACTTAGGGTATTTATAGTGGCTTAGGAATCGTCTGATTGGTGAATCATAAATTGAATAATGCGGGGCCGGCTGCAAGCAATCATAAGCATGTGATCCTCTCGAAATTAGTTTATAAATAAACTTCACTTATTAACACAACTTTTGTGCAGTTTTGTGACCTAATCTAAAGTGAGGACCATTTGTGCTCTGTAAATTCCTTATAAATGAATTAAAATTAATGGTAACACTTTATTTTGATGGTCCACTTGAGCATTAGTAGACTGTCTGCTTAATATCTGTTGACACTGACATTTAACAGTCCTTCAACAGACATTTAACTGACTATAAGAAACTTTGCAATTACATGTCAACTTACACTAACCCTAACCCCAATCCCAGTCTACTTATAATCTAATGATAATTCGTTGCAATGTAACTTACATTCAACAAACGGACCATCAAAATAAAGTGTGACCAAATTAATGTTTGACTTATAAGCACATTTATAATGTGATTAATACTTGTACTTTCATACTTTGTTACTGATTAATTTTACATTACTAAATGAAGTATTGCGTTATTTACAAATCATTTCTATTTAAGAGTAGTTGGGGGTTTTTAAGATCCAGAATGAGTTAGTAAATGATTAATAAATTATTCAAATTAACAGTTATAAATATCTTATTATTCAGGTATATAGTAATGGTTACTATGTGTTAATAAATGCTTTATTAACACATTTTCATGCAGTTTTATCACCTAAAGTGAAGAATATTTATACTCTGTAAATCCCTAAATAACAAAGGCAATTAAAGGCTCAGTATCAAAATGCAAAATACGTCTTTGCAAACTTATCTAAAAAATAAAATCACTGTACAGTTTAAACATTGCGGGGTAACAGGAGTGTCAAAATACAACATACTTTGATAAAACAGCAACAATAGAATAAATTAACAATATTCATTTCAGTGTTTCAGTGTTATTCAGCAATGTTTAAACAAGTGTATTATACTTTTATAATTACATATGATTATTTTTTATTTGTTAGTTTCATTTGTGTATCTTGAAATTAATATATTAATTTTTTTTGGCGTTATGAATGACTTATGAATAGGCTCACATGGAATGTGTGCGCAGAATTCTGCAGAATCCACAGATTTCCACAGATTTCCCAGTCTGTTTACTTGTGTAAATTCATATTTATTCAGTTTTTAAATTAATTTCAGTAATATTACTAATTAATATAAAAATGTTCATTTAATTTATTTACAATACAGTTTATAAAGTAATATTTTCTGTCTTTTAGCATATATATTATATGAGAGAGCTTTGTTTAACAAATAAATGGATCTAATTGGATTTGCTTTGTAAACATTAAATAAAAGTTTAAAAGGTATCATTTTTTATTACATATATTACGTTTTTATTTATGATACTCCAAAAATCATTCTGCATAAACCCACAGATTTTCTACAGAATTCTCAGCAGAAATAGCAAAAAATGTTTGCAGATTCTGTCTAGCCCTATGAATTATGAATGTAGTTCATTTCCTTTGATCTGTTTAGAATATAACTGAGCCTTTCATTGTCATTTATAACAGATTTACAAAGCATAAAAAGGTCGCAAAACTGCATGAAGTTGTGTTAATGAAGCATTTATTAACATATAAATTAATTATTATTAAAAGCCAAAATAATATTCTTAATTGTACTTCAAAAGATATATAAATGTTAATTTGAATAGTTTATTAATCATTTACTTACTCAATCTGAATGATTTTAAAAACCACCAACTATGCTTAAATGACCAGTTTGTAAATGATGCAATACTTAATTTAGTAATGAAACATTTGTCATTAACATAATGTGAAAATACTATCATTAAGCACATTATACACATGCTTATAAGTCAAGAATACAGCTGCATTCATCAACTGCTTACTAATGTCTTATAATGTAGAGTTCATGCTGATGAATCATCTGTTTGCTAATGCTTAATAAATGATTTATAGTGTGCAGTTATTATAAAGTGTTACCAATGTAACAAGCAGAAAAACAGAATAGCGCATACATTTTAGGGGCAAACTGGAGACTCATTAGATCCGAGCAAGACACTTCCCTGTCTCAAACGAACCAAATCACAGGTAAAACAAGCTCTTATTAAAATATAATGTAATGCATTCGGCCAACAGAATGTCAGTTGCTTGCATCATATTTTGTATAAAGAACTCCAGCAGTAAGATTCCACTAGACATATGAGTAAATGTTAGAAACGTGAATGAATGTTTTGGAGAGTCTTGTAGAAATGCACTTTGTGTTTACTGGGTCAGCTAACGCTGACACTCTTTAGTCCAATAATGCTTATTTAAGTTCTTCAAATACTGCCTTTAATATATGGGCTTAATTATTAATGATAATAAATTATAAAATGCTTGCAGCAAACACAAGTTCTGGTATATTCTAGCTTTGCTAGTAGCAGTTGGTGCTTTATCTTTCTTGTATGCAATGAAAGCTTTTTGTTGATATTATATTATATTATATTATATTATATTATATTATATTATATTATATTATATTATTATAAACTATTATATTATATTATATTATATTACATTATATTATATTATATTATATTATATTATATTATATTATATTATATTATATTATATTATATTACATTATATTATATTATATTATATTTTATTATATTATATTATTATAAACTATTTCACCTGCAGTACAGTTGAATTGGGTAAGCTAAATTGTCTGTAGTGTATGAGTGTGAATGTGTGTGTGTGGAAATTCCCAGAGATGGGTTGCGGCTGGAAGGGCATCCGCTGCGTAAAATCGTGCTGGATAAGTTGGTGGTTCATTACACTGTAGCGACCCCGCAAGGGACAAAGCCGACAAGAAAATGAATGAATGAATATTATATTATATTATATTATATTATATTATATTATATTATATTATATTATATTATATTATATTATATTATATTATAGTATATTATATTATATTATATTATTATAACTATTATATTATATTATATTATTATAAACTATTATATTATATTATATTATATTATTATAAACTATTATATTATATTATATTATATTATATTATATTATATTATATTATATTATATTATATTATATTATATTATATTATATTATATTATTAGGCAACCCAGTGGCGCAGTAGGTAGTGCTGTTGCCTCACAGCAAGAACGTCGCTGGGTCGCAGGTTCGAACCTCGGCTGGGCTGGGTCAGTTGGCGTTTCTGTGTGGAGTTTGCATGTTCTCCCTGGGTTCGCGTGGGTTTCCTCCGGGTGCTCCGGTTTCCCCCACAGTCCAAAGACATGCAGTACAGGTGAATTGGGTAAGCTAAATTGTCCATAGTGTATGAGTGTGAATGTGTGTGTGGAAGTTCCCAGAGATGGGTTGCGGCTGGAAGGGCATCCGCTGCGTAAAAATCGTGCTGGATAAGTTGGTGGTTCATTACACTGTAGCGACCCCGCAAGGGACAAAGCCGACAAGAAAATGAATGAATGAATATTATATTATATTATATTATAAACTATTATATTATATTATATTATATTATATTATATTATATTATATTATATTATATTATATTATATTATATTATAGTATATTATATTATATTATATTATATTATTATAAACTATTATATTATATTATATTATATTATTATAAACTATTATAGTATATTATATTATATTATTATAAACTATTATAGTATATTATATTATATTATTATAAACTATTATATTATATTATATTATATTATTATAAACTATTATATTATATTATATTATATTATTATAAACTATTATAGTATATTATATTATATTATTATAAACTATTATATTATATTATATTATATTATATTATATTATATTATATTATATTATATTATATTATATTATATTATATTATATTATATTATATTATATTATATATAATATTCCAAAATGGATTAAATTAATTTATTTCCTCAAAGTTCTACACACAGTAGCCCATAATGACAATGTGAAAAAAGATTTTTTGAAATTGTTGCAAATTTATAAAAAAATTAAATAAAAACCTGAAAAATCACATGTACATAAGTATTCACAGCCTTTGCCGTGAAGCTCTAATTTGAGCTCAGGTACATTCTGTTTCCACTGATCATTCTTGAGATGTTGCAGCAGCTTAATTAGAGTTCACCTGTGGTAAATTCAGTTGATTGGACATGATTTGAAAAGGTATACACCTGTCTATATAAGGTCCCAGGGTTGGCAGTGCATGCCAAAGCACAAACCAAGCATGTAGACAGAGGAATTGTCTGTAAAAGTTCCAATGAGCACAGTGGCCTCCATCATCTGTAAGTGTAAGATGTTTGGAACCACAAGCACTCTTCCTAGAGCTGGCCGTCCATCTAAGCTGAGTGATCGTTGGCCGAAAATTTAACTTTTGGAGTGAATGCCAGGCGTTACGTTTGGAGAAACCGGGCACCACTCATCACCAGGCTAATACCATTCTCTACAGTGAAGCATGGTGGTCGCAGCATCATGCTGTGGAGATGTTTTTTAGCAGCAGGAATTAGAAGACTAGTCAGGATAGAGGGAAAGATGAATGCAGCAATGTACAGAGACATCCGGATTGAAAACTTGCTTCAGAGTGCTCTTAACCTCAGACTGGGGCGACGGTTCATCTTCCAGCAGGACAATGACCCAAAGCACACAGCCAAAATATCAATGGAGTGGCTTCAAAACAACTCAGTGAATGTACTTGACAGCCCAGCCAGAGCCCAGACCTAAATCCTATTGAACATCTCTGGAGAGATCTGAAAATAACTGTACACTGTCGCTTCCCATCCAACATGATAGAGCTTGAGAGGTACTGCAAAGAGGAATGGGCAAACATTCCCAAAGACAGCTGTGTCAAGCTTGTGACATCATATTCAAAAAGACTACACATTCAGCCCCTTCAGCAGCAACCTAGTACTGGGAAACATCCATACACACTCATACATTATGCCAATTTAGTTTATTCAATTTACCTGTACCACATGTTTTTGGACTGTGGGGGAAATTATATTATATTATATTATATTATATTATATTATATTATATTATATTATATTATATTATATTATATTATATTATATTATATTATATTATATTATATTATATTTTAAAGATTTCAAGCACTCAAAGATCTTCAAAAACAAAAATTATTAGTTTCATTTACGTAACCCTCTGGGGTCTGGGGTGATTTTGGGGCCCCTAAGATGTTTTGACATGCCCTGACATTTGTGCTTATTTTGGGTACTTGTTACATAGTACTGACCAACATGTATTTTTTTGCATTCAGCACAAACTGTGCTACAATAATATGTGAGAAATATTGATGTACATGATTGCATTTTTTAGGGGGAAAAAACTTGCATGGTTAGTAGGTTTTGGGGGGGAAATGTAGCTGAAATAATGTCCAAAAAAAAAACACTAAATGGGCCTGAACAAGACTTTTAAGTAACCAGTCTTGTAGGCTAGAATATTTACTTCACAACAATGTAAAAATTATTTTATTCTCTCATTCAAAGAAAACATTACAATAATTTACAATTTATTAAGTCTGTTTTGGGTCATCTCAGCTTTAGATTTATGCGGTAGTGACAATGATCATAAATAATTCACACCTGGAGAGACAAAAGACACTCCCCCACTCCCCCATCAAGGGCATTGTAAAGCAATGTCCATGTGCAAAACCTAGCCCAAACTAAATACTTGTTGTATTGCTTGCTGTCTGACCATGTAAACACTCTGGGTAAACAACATACAGTGCACAGCATATACAGGTAAAACCAGAAGTTTACATACACTCTAAAAAAGCAACATAACCATTTTTTTTTTTAAATGTCTGATGGTAAATCATACTAAACGTTTACTATTTTCGGTCTGTTAGGATTACCTAAATGTATTAACTTTGCTAAATGCCAGAATAATGAGAGAATAGTTTTTTTTTTTATTTTTATTATTTTTTATTAATTTCTAGACAGTCAAAAGTTTACATATATTTCCTTGGTATTTTTTTAGCTTTGCTTTTAAACTGTATAACTTTGGTCAAATGTTTTGGGTATCCTTCCACAAGCTTCTCACAATAGTTCGTTTGGCCCATTCTTACTGACAGAATTGGTGTAACTGAGATTTGTAGGCTGTCTTGCTTCTCGCACAAGCTTTTTCAACTCTGCCAACAAATTTTCTATAGGATTGAGTTCAGGGCTTTGTGATGGCCACTCCAAAACATTAACTCTGTTGTCCTTAAAGCACATTTGAACTAATTTGTCAGTGTGCTTAGGGTCATGGTCTGTTTGGACGACCCATTTGTGGCCAAGGTTTAATTTCCTGGCTGATGTCTTGAGATGTTGCATCAGTATTTCTACATAATGTTCTTTCTTCATGATCTAATCTATGCTGTGAAGTGGACCAGTCCCTCCTGCATCAAAACAGCCCCACAACATGATGCTGCCGCCCCCATACTTTACAGTTGGGATGGTGTTCCTAGGATTGTAAGCTTTTCCCTTTGTCCTCCAAATGTAACACTGGTCATTATGGCCAAACAGTTCAACCTTAGTTCCCATCAGACCACAGGACATGTCTCCAAACAATATTCTTTTTCCCAGTGAAATTTAGCAAATTGTAATCTGGCTTTTTTTGTTGATTCTGGCTTGTTGATTTTTCCATGTTGTCACACGAGGAAGCAGTGTGTTTGAGGTTTTCCTTAAATACTATTCTACAGTTGTGCCTCCAATTAACTAAAATGTTGTCAATTAGCCAATCAGAAACTTCCAAAACGTTGACACCATCATCTGAGCTTTTTCAGAGGCATAATAATCTTATTGTAAGTAAACTTGACTTTCAAGAAAAGTTATAACAATTTCTCAAAAAATCTTCACCTTAGAATTATAAGGTTCTATCTGACATTTTTGTCAAAAATGGGTTATTGACATATTCTTAATAAATAACAACTTATTTACATTATAGGATGTTTTTTTTTTATAAGTTGTTTACATTTTAAGACTTTTTATTTAAAAAACAAATGTTACACACATACTGTTTGCTATGGAAGGCAAAAAATTTAAAGCTTAATATCTCAAAATCATTCAGAACGCAGACAGAACCTTATAATTCCAAGGTGACGAAATATCTCTCTCATTATTCTGCTATTAAGCATAACAGAAACAAATTTGATAATCCTAACTTACCTAAAAGAGAAAAAGTTCAGTCATATTAACATCTGACTTTTTTTTTAAATGCTTATGTGCCTTTTTATACAGTGTATGTAAACACTGTATATACACAGGCTCCATTTTAAAAATAGACACAACACAAGAACAACCAGTTTTAATGCATCTCAAATGCAATTAAGCTAGTCATTTGTAAAACCAAACATTGTGCTGTTTTCAGCCAGATAAAGCAGTGTAAATGAGTTCTGATTCATGTCAAATCAAGTAGAGCTTCATGCAATGGAGAGTTTGTGTCTCAGCAAAGGAAAACATCTCATTATTGCACCCCAATGAAAGCGCACATCCACATGGCTGCTGAAGCATTGGTGCTGCGAGACCTTGGTGCACAGCTGTCATTGGCAGATGTGTGTTTGTTATTCACCTCACTCTGCCGTGTGTTTATAGGATTGTGCCATGCTTTGTGATTCAACCAGACAGGACATGCTATTCTGGATCAATATCTTTACCTTAAACCTGACCTTTAGCCCTAAAAGCACAAAGGAATGATAAATGTGCTGTTGAAACCCAACACAGCCCAGTGAATTCTGATGACTTCCATATTAGTTAGACTTTTTTTTTTTAAATAAATAAATAAAATAGCAAATATAACATTAAATAACATTAAATAACATTAACTAACGTTAACAAAGATTAATAAATACCATAATAAATGTATCACTTATTCTTTGTTTAAGTTTAAAGTGTTAACAATATATATAAAATAATTGGAGTACATTTAGCACACATACTTATGTTAGTGGTTTATGGGAACTCTCCATTGGCATACTGTATTTTATACAAAAAAAAACCTTATATTGTCTTACTGTAAGCTGAGAAAATATTATATGCTATTCCTTCTATGCTAATGAAGGACTACTGAGACATTCCAAGCATGGGATGGGTCCTCCTGGCGTGGCAGAGTTCATCACAGCTCCAATATGCATCGCCATTTGTTTACAGTAACCATGTAACCACCATACACAATTGCTCATGACCTTCTTTCATATAACTTTGTCATGTTTGGTGTCATTTGACAGTTTATGACTTAAGCGTTGTAGTGATAAAACCAACAGTGACATTGATTGATTGTATTTCAATATACAATATACTCAGGGCTTGACATTAACTTTTCACTTGCCTCCTCGTTCATTTAACTGTTTTTTTTTTTTTTTTGTTTATGAGCTTACTCAATGAGCATCAGAAAATGCGTTATGCTTTCATAAAAAAGTGTTGCATTGCAATTTGTTTTCTTTCACAGAACTTTTCAGGGCTCAACACAATAAGGATTTACCTTTTTTTTCCTGGCCACACCAAACTAATTATTTCCTTGCCATACATTTTAAATAATGTGTCAAAACAAGCAAAATACTGCAGTATACATACACTTGTTATTCAACAAAACAGTTGACATTTAAAAATATTTATTCTCACGCATCTAAAACTATGCACAGTGGTCTGTTCTGGCTCTCGGATCACCAGTTAACTATGCATACAACAACATATTAAAGCAATATTATTGTAAAGGATGATTATTAAACTATATTAACAAAAATAACAGCAAGCAAAAGAAAGCGGGTAAAAAACATTCCGTGCGCGATAATGAAAGGATGATGCCGTGCACACAGTTAATGTTAGGCCAATTAATAATCTGTTCAAAGAATGGTTAAAGCGAAAGCGACAACTGCTGCTGCTGCTTACAAAGAATCTCAAGCCGTTGAAGGACTGTGGGTGCATGAGCATCGCACTAGTTTTGTATCCAGGCACGGTTGCTTCGAGTGAGGAAATGGCACAGGAGCTTTTAAACACTCGCGTGCATCAAATCATCTGTGCGCGTGACACTAAAGCCCTCGTCAGTGAGTGAGGAAAGCCTGTCTCACCGTGCGCTTGATCTTCTCATTCGTTATTCACCTGCTTTCTTTTGCTCGCACGAAATGTCATAAACCGGACAGAATACGGAGTCAAGAGTTGCTCAAACAGAAAGTTTATTTAACGAACAAAGGCAGCTGCCGTTCATCGGCCGTTGGCGACAACGCAGACTGGTTCTTCGGCCCCAAATGCTTCTCTCTCAAGCCCAGAGCCGAGGTGGGTTCCCGAAGGATTCGGGGAAGGAGAGGTTGCCGGCGGGGAAGTAGATGCTGAGGCTGGCGAGCACGGAGGTGAGGAGGAGACCCACACCACGGGGTGGCTGCGCGGATCACAAGTAAGCAGATGGTTACTTCACTTTAAGATCGCTGGACAGGACTAGACTAGACTCGACTGGAATGCGTTGATGATTGCTTTTAATGCTATGAGAAATCACACAGAGTGTAGAGAGAATAAATCACAATAATCTGGCAAAACACTTCACAAACAGGCGAGTATATGTAGAGGAAGAAATCAGAAGAAAAGAGCTACAGGTGAGAAATGCGTGCGCGCCAGCGCTGATTGTGAGAGGGAACAGCTGAGACAGAGAACAGACAGAATAATGGAGCCCAGATCAAACCTGGCCCATGACACGAAAAGCTGTTTTTGTCAGTCGTGCTGCTTCTCGATTCTAAGATTACATTTGTACATAATGTACAGTCTAATCTGTAGTGACAACGAGCCAGCACTGGCAATTTAAAAATTAGTTTCAGCCAGCCAAAGTGGCTAGTGGGAGTGGCTGTCTAACCCACCACAACCGAAATCTACCCGCATTTGGTGGGTTGGCGGGTGTTAATGTAAAGCCCTGAATATATTTACTATTGTTGAGTCATGGCCTGAGGAGGGTATGTTAATGTACTTCCCCCCACTTTATCTCCTCAACTTTGCTCTCATGTCCAGCTGGTTTTGGGGGTTGGTTTTCACTCATGTTTGACAATGCTTTGCTCAAGGTATAAGAAGGAAAGGTAACTGCTGATCAGGGAGAATGGCTTTTACTCTGCGTCTCCCGCAAACCGGTGCGTAGCTTCATATGCTAACAAAAACACTGTTTCACTGTCTTTGTTGCTCACCAGTGCATATGTTACAGCTAATTTCTTTATACAGTATGTTAGTTTGTTTCATTCTACAGTCTGTATATTCAATGTAACTTAATAAACAACTTTGCCTGCTTTAAGGCGTTGAGATTCTTTCTCTTTATCAATGATGATAACAACTTTAATGGAGTAAGACAAATTATAATGGAGTCAGATTAATAATTGATTTAAACACGCCATCCTTCAACTGCTGTCTGTTTCCGATTATTGGTTCAGAATAACAGCGTAAGCTTCAAGCCTTACACTTACCATAACTGTACCGCCACAACATTTATTACTGGTCATACCTATGTCTTTATACAAGTTTATCGCAAAGAGGTGAAAAAAGTGAAGAGGGTTGGGGAGTTGTGAAAGAAAGTGAAGAGCGGGGCGGGTGTGTGTGAGGAGGGGGATTGGTAAAATGAGGTGCCGGATTAGATATCAGAGGTGCCGGATCCAGCTTGTTCTTGCACAAATTAAGCCCTGGTCCTAAGAAGTCGTTCAAAGTCTAGAAAAGAAACCAAAAACAATGTGAAAACATTACATGTGGCATCAGTTATTTAACTGTAATCATGCAAAACCCCAAGAACACTATTGTGGTGCAAAAAACAAAAAAACTGTAGAAACATCTTTCTTCGCCTACTGTAGGTCGTCCATGTCAGATTAGGGGCCATGTTTACTACAGGCAATGCAACATTTGTGTTGTGCGGTGCTGACTCTAATGGGAATAAATTGAACTGCCCTGACTAAAAGCTGGTACTTAAAACAGTGCCATACACTTATGATGTCAAAGCCTAATATTTTATTTTAGTTTATATATGTTTTTGTTTAATATTTTATTGTACAAACCTGCAACAAATGTAGCATAAACAAACAGCTTATTTTGATTAAGTACATATTACTTATTAATAAATACATTTTAAACTATGAGATGTGTGATTTACCAAACAGCTGTGATACACTATTGTAGCTTGTGCTCTTGTAAGACAAGGCTCTGCTACATCAGACCACTGCAGGTTTATTAAAATAAAATGTGTCTGTGGTGAAGTTACTCTGTTACTTGCTGAGTACCCTGCTGAAAAATCCAGCTTAAACCAGCCTAGGATGGCTGGCTGGTTTTAGCTGATCGACCAGTCTGGTTTTAGAGGGGTTTTAGCCCAGCTAAAACCAGCTATGTCCAGGCTGGTCAAGCTGGTTTTAGTTGGTTTTAGCTGGTCATTTTCCAGCCTGACCAGCTAAGACCAGGCTGGAAATGGTTGGAAACCAGCCTGGAAATGGTCAAAACCTCTCTAAAACCAGCCTCGTCAACCAGCTAAAACCAGCCAACCAGCTTAGGCTGGTTTAAGCTGGATTTTTCAGCAGGGTAGCAACTGGAAAAGCTACATTGTTTAACTTTTTTAGTTACAGCATATAGCAAATTTAACTGCAAGTTGAATTGTCCAAAGTGCTTCACATAAGACATAGAAATGTAAAATATACAAATGACATAGACCACAAAGTACAAACATTAAAATAAAAAGTAGCATTGTCATAAGTAGTATCATAGTTGAGCTACTGACAAGCTATGTAGCTAGGCTACGTGTAGCTAGCTACTCCCCAACACTGAAAATAGTTTCAAAGTCATGTTTTATATACAGTATACAGTATAGTTTGTCGCTAGCAGTGTAGACTGGTTAATAATTTATCCCCCAGCACATGGTCACACAGACGAAAGTCACAGCACTTCTTCACAGTTCACACTACAAAATGTGTGGATTTCATAAACTTGTGTAGATGTCTGCTACATTATGTTGACTTTGAATCAATAGAGTGAACTGTGAACAGTTGAGCATGAAAGAGATGCTGCAGCTGAATCACACATTAATAACCCCAAGTTAACCTTCCACACACTTATGAAGAAATCCGAATATACTGAACGTTTCTCTGCACATCACATCAGCTTAACACCTCCTCGACCCAGCAGGTGATTCAGTGCAATGAATCCTAGCAGTAATATCATGTGAATTGTGCTTAATATAGTCAAGTCATGCTATCTGCCATAAATAACCCCCCCCCCCCCACTCCCCATATTATCTCTTCTGACACAGAAGGGTCAAGGCTGTGTTAGTGTATTCATGTTAAATGTAATGTCTGTTACAGTAGTTCTGGTTTAAAATGTATTCAATGCTAAGGTGCTGAAATAAAGTTAAATTTTGGGTAAAGTATTAAAGTTTTATTCACTTAAAAATTTCTAGTAGAAATAACAAAGATTTCACTTTTAATTTGTCTAAACTAGTCAGCTTATTATTAATCCGTTTTAAAAGTGTATTATTTTTTGTTTTGTATTTGGCTTACATTTTTCATTTAAGCTGATTTTATTATCATATCAGCATTACAGAGCCACTTACTGCCTCTTCTTCTTCTTCTTCTTCTTCTTCTTCTTCTTCTTTTTCTTCTTCTTCTTCTTCTTCTTCTTCTTCTTTATTTGTAATGAAGTGTGGTGCAAAGCAATCTATTTAATCTTCGCTTAATCATGTTCTTAATGTTTTGATTGTATAAGATTCCACTGGACACACCAGATGTTTATGGAAACCATCCTACAATTAGAAAACACATTATAAGTTACACAACAATATAGCTTTGGTTACAGATGAGTTTATACAGTAGGTGTTCAACATTTTAACATTGTTTATAGACTGTCTACTGACTGTGTTTACTCTTATTATTTTAAGCAATTAATTCATTATTAATTCAAGAAAGAAAGAAAGAAAGAAAGAAAGAAAGAAAGAAAGAAAGAAAGAAAGAAAGAAAGAAAGAAAGAAAGAAAGAAAGAAAGAAAGAAAGAAAGAAGCTGTATATACACATGCATTAAATTGTTTTGGAATTAGTAAGATTGCATTCAACAAGGAGACACTGCACTGATTAAAAGTGACTCACAGAAGACTTTTACATTATTACAAATCAGTGTTTGGGTACGTTTATTCAAAAAATAAATTTACTAATTAAATCATTACATTTAAATTTGCACCTTGATGGGATGTTCTGCACAGTGAGACGAGGCTGTAAGGAATAAATGGCTAAAGTTCATTTTCACAACAAAATTATAAAGTACATATTCTGCATGAACCTATTCTCCATCCTATATAATACCTAAACCTACCTTAATAATTAATAATAAGCAGCAAATTATATAACATACGTTTATTGAGATAAAGATAAAAATGATTGAGTTAAAGGTGTATTAATAGTGAGAATTGTTCCCTAAAATAAAGTATGACAAAAGATTCAAATGAATGAATTTTGGTTTAGAAAGATTTTTTTTCTTTCTGTGAAATACATTGCATAACAAAAAATATAATTACCGTGCTTTAATATTTTATCGATTATTCGATTATTCTATCTTTGATCTCATTTATCTAACAGAATATCTATTTACAGTATAAGTATATTATTAGTAACAGTGATTAAATCATCTAGAATTTAAAGCAGTGGTGCCCAAACTTTTTCCTTTAAAGGGCCACGAAGCAAACTTGATTGAGGGCTGTGGGCCATAAATATACCGAACCGTATATTAAATTTGTCATGGTAATTTTGTAATTTATTTGGTAATATTTAAAAATAACTAGAAAATGTTGCTTTAAATCATATTAACTAATGCACTATTTTTAACATTTTATGTTAACATTTTTAACACAATGGAGTTCAATGCTGAATACACTATTCAAGCTGCTTCTGCCTTTACCTTAATTTGCTCGCAGAAGTCTTGTGCATTGTCCTCTTTGTCAAGTGACAGTTTTTACATTTTAAAAATCTGATTCATTTACAACATTTAATTGATTCATTTAATTCCAGTTGGCTTTTTCTTTGAAGCTCAGCAATAAAACAAAGAAAAAAAGTTTGAAATGACAAAGGCATTCGCCCCAACCAGCTCCCCATTATTCTCCCTCTCTTTTCAGATAGGATGGCAGGCCAACTCAAAGGTTACCCAGGGCCAACTTTAGCCCGCAGGCCCTACTTTCGGCATCTCTGATTTAAAGTAATCACTTACTTTATTTTTCCAGTGGATAAGTAATTTATTTACAGTAACTAGGTATTTTGTAACTAAATACACCCAACACTGTTACAAATATATCTCTATTAAATAATCCTAATCATATATCATGGTTTCCACAAAAAAATATTGAGCATTTATAATAATCACAAACATTTCTTGTACTTTTAAGTCATATATATCCAGTTTTGCCTTTAAGAAAAGAAAAAGAGACTTCTAAATAAATTAATAAAACACTGTTTCCAAACATTTCTCCAGTGATATGATCTCTAAAAAAGTTAAATATGTGACCCTTGACCACAAATCCACTTATATGTGTCAATTTTTTGAAACTGAGATTTATGCATCATCTGAAAGCTGAATAAATTAGTTTCCATTGATGTATTGTTTGTTAGGATAGGACGATATTTGGCCAAGATACAATTATTTGAAAATCTGAAATCGGAATTCAAAAAAATCGAAATGTTGAAAGAATGCCCTTTAAAGATGTGTAAACGAACTGCTTCACAATACCCATTACTAATTGAAATGTACGTTTTGCTATAATTACAGTAGGACATTTTCAATATATCTTCCTGTAATGTTTTTTAATTAATATAATAATAATGATAATTATATATATATATATACTCCCTATATACAGTATATAGGCGACACATTGGCGCAGTAGGTAATGCTGTCGCCGCACAGCAAAAAGGTCGCTGGGTTGCAGGTTCGAACCTCAGCTGGGTCAGTTGGCATTTCTGTGTTGGCGAACAGAGTTGGTGACCTCTGTTCTCCGTGTGTTTGTGTGGGTTTCCTCCAGGTGCTCCGGGTTCCCCCACAGTCCAAAGACATGCAGTACAGGTGAATTGGGTAGACTAAATTG
Organism: Danio kyathit; assembly: GCA_903798195.1. Classification (NCBI taxonomy): domain Eukaryota; kingdom Metazoa; phylum Chordata; class Actinopteri; order Cypriniformes; family Danionidae; genus Danio; species Danio kyathit. Next base: position 24,157,331 of record LR812520.1, read on the forward strand.
TCCATAGTGGATGAGTGTATGGATGTTTCCCAGAGATGGGTTGTGGCTGGAAGGGCATCCGCTGCGTAAAAATGTGCTGGATAAGTTGGCGGTTCATTGCGCTGTGGTGACCCCAGATTAATAAAGGGACTAAGAAAATGAATGAATACTGTGAATGTGTGTATATATATATATATATATATATATATATATATATATATATATATATATATATATATATATATATATATATATATATATATATATATATAAATAAATAAATATATATATATATAAATAGATGCAATGTATTTTTGGCTATTGTTGAAAAAAAAATAGCTGTGACACAATGTAGGGTCACATATGTTAAAAAAAGAAAGAATGTTAATAAAAATATATATGCATCACGATGACCTCTAAATTATTTTTATTTGTAGTCAAAAATAAATGGTAATCCTTCAAAATTGCACCAAAATACAAACAACAGTGGTACAATGGTAAATTCCAAAGATACTATATTTAAGTGTAATAATGAAAGACCATTTTTAAAAATAATTTAAATATAAAGGTGCATTCATTTGAAGTATAAACATGAAAACTATAATATGCACTGACATCTTAATATCTCATCCACCGCGGTCTGTGGCTCTTCATCTGGACAATGGTTCGTGCCCTTGCGATGCCCTTCCTTTGAATTAAATTCATTTTATGAGAAGCCTGAATGAAATCTTCAGAAAATGAAATCAAGATAGATTCCCCCTGGGTACGGAGTTCTTGAAATGTCATTCGAAACATCCAATGCATTTTTAATTTATATTCTGTCCATGCGAGACTTGCACTGTAAATGGAGCAGAGGGGAGGTGGTGGGCATCACCAAATCAGCTTCATTAATGGAGGAGATGAAAGCAGGACGTCTAGTTTCAGCATTCTGATGCTCTGTGCCTGATACATGATCAGAGCTGATATACACAGAGAAAAAGCACATTGTGAGTGTGATGTGAATGTTTGGATTGTCAAGACCATGGCAACCCAGGCTCATTTTGGAGAGTACCTCTATATACATCTCTGGAGAGCGCCAAATATGTCCTAGGAGCTATGCTTTTTTGCAGTTTTTGTTTTCGCAAAGTAAATACAGGGCCAGTACCGCCGATATCGATATCGATACTGATACTTTTACTTTAAAAAGCATGCACTTGAACCTAAATGTACTTTTCTGAAGGGGAGAACCAGCCTGGTCTCACGAGGAAACGTAAGTATTTTACATTTTGTCAGTTTTGTGGCTAATTCGTATGAATTGTACAATATGAATTGTACAATTGAAAATGTACAATTTTAAAAAGGAGGCGTGGCACCTAACCCCACCCCTAACCCCAACCGTCACTGGGTGATGAGCAAATCGTACTTATTTGTACGTATTAGATCGGACGAATTCATACGAATTAGCCACTAAATCAAAAAGTTACGAATTGTCGTGAGATTGCGTTGGGGAGAACAGTGTGTGATGATTCACGAGTTGAATGCTCTCAAAACAGCTATAATTAAATGTATTTGTTAATACCCAGGACACATTTTAAACACTTTTAAGCCAAATAAAAACATTTTTAATATTGTAATGATCTAGATTTGCAAACACAAACTTATTACTAGAGAACAATTCATTTTTTTAACTTTCCTTCAGTCTGGGTTTTTTGTTCAGAAACAATAATATAATAACTAATCCATTGCTTTTTTAGCACTTCTTCAATGTCTTTAAACAAATAAAACAAATATGCATTTCAAATTAATTTTTAATTAACAAAGAACAAAAAAATTATTACTGGTGAACAAATGTTTCAAAACTTTTTTCAGTTTTTGTTCACTGTTTTGTTCAAAATAACTAAATAAAGTGTTTCTCTTTCATTAGACACTAAACATTGCCTTATTTTATAAACAAAGAGCCAACAGTTGCTTGTAAATAATGAGGGATATTCTGACATTTTCTTATTTTAAGTTTATGGTATACAGTGGTGGCCAGAGTTATTAGAACACCTGTATTCTCACCAGCTGAAAAATGTTTTAAGTGTTTTAAAATTTTTATTATTATTAACACACTACAGCAAAATATAACTGACTTAAAAAAACAATTTAGCTGGTAAAAAAACTACTGTTCTAATCATTTTGGCCACCACTGTATATTTTTAAATTCCAAAATAATTCATATAAATAGCAGGTATATATGCTGACTAAATAGGCTATATTTAATCAGCCTGATGATGAAAGTAACAAGTTCAACTATGACCAAGTAACTATGACCATTTTTTATTTTAATTTTTTTTTTCAAATTCGCATTAACTAATACTGAATGTCCTATATAACTCAAATATTAATTTCACCACTGTAGCTAGCTACCTGGATATTCATTGCCTCTTCGAAACAACTCGGCCAGTGACCTCTGTCTCAGGGGTGGCACTGCTGGGGGTCTGTCTGGAGGATTTGCCTCCTCTTCTTTCCTGTTTTGCAGCTCGGCGTTCTCTTTTTTGTGTTGTTTTATGTGTTTGTGTAGATTTGCAGTGTTGCCACAGTATCGAATAGACTTTCTACAAACATCGCAGTTTGCAATATTTTTGTTTACTGCAGTAAAATAACTCCACACAGCACTCTTCTTTTTTCCGTCATCTCAGAACAGCCAAATGTGCTTGCACTTTGGCGCTGCTGAGTCACGTGATGAAAGGACAACTAATAACAGCAGAGCAAGGAGCCATGGTGCATACGAGATATAAAAGGAGGGGGTATTTAGAGACATGTCCGCTCTTTTATGAAAAAGGAGCAATGTACTTTAGGGTAAATTAGATGAAATTTAAATAAAAGTATCAATCTCGGAAGGCTACTATCGATCCGATATCAATACCAACGTTGGTACCGATACTATCGATATTAGGATCGATCATACCTGTCAACATTGGGATGTAAAAATAAGGGATACTTACCCCCCACCCCCCAAAAAAAAAAAATAAATATGTTCATCTGGAGCTGTTTCATTGTAAATAAACTTCTGAACCGATCAGAAATACGTTTTTATTATTATTTACAAAGGATATAATAATTAGTATACATTAGAAAAAGTTGCTATTATTATTATTATGATGATGATGATGTGTATATGTCTATTATCACTATGGAGAGCATCAGCTGACAGTCATGCATCTTTATATTAACTGACTGTTTTGAGGATTGCATAGGGGCAATTGCGCCTGTAATGAAAAGGAAATGAATCGCGCCGTTTTTATGTTTATTTCAAAGTGTTTCCATCAGGTTTCCATGCCTAAATAAAATGAAAGCACAGAACTGGTTCACATTTAAGAGCAAGGGCGGCCCTTGGTGGTTTGGCAGTATAAGTTGCATATAGGGAGGATCAGCTCTTCTCAGAAAGATAAAAAATACGGTAGAATTACGGGAAAATACCTTTACGGGATGACAGCGGGATAGAACTGTAAAATACGGGAGAATCCCGGGAAAAACGGGAGGGTTGACAGGTATGGGATCGATCCGCCCACCCCAAGAATTCACCAGAGGCCGATGTGTACACTTTTTCAGATCTCAAATTTCTGACGCGAGTGCCATTTGCGCCTGCTGTTCTCGCGTAAATCCACCAGAGGCCCTTGTCGACTGACTGTTTGACTGACTGACCAATCGACTGACCCATACTCTCCCTTCCCTAAACCCAACTAATTGTATTGATTGACCCACCCATCCACTTCCCTAAACCCAACAAAAGCCTTCACCTGATTTTTACTACGTTTTCAGATTTTACCACATTCTCACCCTGTTATTTACTTGTTTATTTTATTTTTTTTTGTCTGCTTGTTGTTTTTGTCTGACTTGTTTTCTGGAATTCATCATCATGGTCAACTCCTCTCTGCATCTCAATCCATCGATGTACATGGCAAGCTAACGGGACAAACTGGTAACAGCGAGAAAGCCGTCCTTACGAAGGAAAGTGGTCAGCAAAAAGAAACGGGGTCATACCGCCTCGTAGCATTCATTTTAAAAATACATACATATATTGCACATATCTCTGGCTACATAATTCGCGATCTCCAGAAATGTAGGGCTACATTTTCAGAATGAGCCTGTGTTGGATAATGGATATAAAGTGAGGGCCTAAATATTATGACCAATCACAGATGAAATCATCCTAACATCTTTCTGATTCTAACAATTCCACATAATGAGGTCTGGGTAGATTACAATGGTAAGCGAATAATCGGCTCATTTAAATAACAAGTTGTTGGGGTTAGGGTTAACTCTAAACTTACCAACATTTATTATTATACTGATATAATTATTTATTATACTGATCTTTTCCATTAAATGTGACATTGGATTAAATTAAACCCAGGCTCATTATGGATACTTACCCAGATCTACATTTCTGGGGACAGCAAAATACATAACGGGAGGTATGTCTGCTCGCAGTTTTTGTTTTTGCAAATCCACCAGAGGCCGCTGTGTGCATTTTTTGATAATCACAAATTCCTCTTGCAAGCTCTCTTTTGTCAGGACTCTGCCACTTCTTGTTTGGTCCAGACACTAGTCTCACCTTGTCTAGTGTGTAGTGCTCTGCTCGAGTCTATTGTGTCCTGTCATTGTCCGTGTATGAGCACCGTCTCGGTCACGCCTGGGCCCCGGCCCCCGAGGGGTGTGGGCGTGCTTGGGATGCGGACTCTCATCGTGGTGTCTGTGTTTGTTTTGTCTGCAGCGCGTTGTTCTTTTCTCAGCACCTCTGCCTTTTAGGTTTCAGTTTCGGATGGCACTGGGATGGAACATGCACCTTGCATGTGTGAGCGCTCGGTAAGTGTTGCGTTCTGTTGTGTGGGTGTTGTGTAGCATGTGGTTTCATGTCTACATTGTAGCCACGTGCTTCAGTGTCTTGTTTTATGTGAGCATGTGGTCAGTGAGTTCACTCATTGGCAGTGTGCTCTAGTCCTGTTTGTATGTGAGCACATGGCTTGTGTTGTGTTGTTTGACCCTTTGTTTGTCTATCGTCTTGTCCCACCCACCTTATTATCATGTTTTCAATCATTATGTTCATCTGTCCGCTTGTCTGTTCATTGGTTTGTCTTTTCTATTTATTCTTTTAGTGTGTTGTGTCCTGTGCTGGTCCATCATCATTGATACAGATGTCATTGAGTTCCTCTTTTTGTTAAATACAGTTCTTCATTTCCTGCAATTGGGTCCTCGCCTCATCTCCTCTAACCCTCATTTCTTTGACATCTTCTTGCGTAAATCCACCCGAGGGCCGACTGACCCACCCACCCCTGTCCCTAAACCCAACCGATACTGTTTTCAAAAGCATTCTTAAAAAAAAAAAAGCAATTGCGGCCACACAATTTCACCACACTTTTTGCCTGTTGTTTATTTATGTATTTTTTGCTTCTGTTTTACCTGGTTTCTGCAACCATTTTTCACCGGACTCAAACCCCGTCGTCGCGGTCAGCTCAGCTCCCAAGTCCATCGGTGTACACAGCAATCTACTGGGCAAACTGGTAACACCGGAAAAGCCGTCCGTATGAAAATAAATGGTCAGCTGGTAGCGTTAAAAGGAACAGAGGCCGTCAATGGTGTCATACCGCCTTATGGGGTTCATTTTAAAGACAAAATGCAGCCATACGTACCTCTGATTACATAATTCACAATTCCAGAAATGTAGACACAATGATGAAGTATCCACAATGAGCTTGTGTTGCTTACATTTCAGTGTGTGTACTTAGAATTCTGCAGTGTCTTTCATGCAGAGATCACGCTGCTTGTTTTTTACAAACTGTCTGAGTATATGTACAGTATACATTTCTTCAGTTCATACGTGCCCAGCTTCAAGCAAACTATGGACTACTTTTTGTAAACAGATAGCAAAGCAGCTAATAATGAAGCCTTTCGTTTCTCTGCATTTGTGATCCTGGCATGCAGTCTGCTCAGACTCACAGGTGTCTTTTTTCCCAGCTTCAGAGGAGGCAACAGCGAGATGGATTTGTTTTATATATGAACAGAATATCCTAGGAGTGGGGAAAACTTGCTAGTGTTTGCAAAACACTTTTTGCTGGACTGCTCTTTAACTTTGGCCAATAAGAACCTACACTCACATCCAAACTGCATTTAAAGTCAAGTCAAGGGCGTACTCACACTATGTACAGTTGCGTTGAACCGAGCCAAAGCACGCTTGTCCCCCCTCCCGTCTCCCCTGACGGCCCGCACTCACATTACATTCGGGCCTGGGCATGCTTACGTCATCGATGATGCGCTGTTCAGTAAGCGCTTTCGCTCAGCACAGTGGAGATTTCTTTAGTTATATCATTTAAGTCGTTTGATATGCGGTGACACGCAGTCAAATATTTTGCCGAATAGATCAGCCTCTTTTGAGGCTAATAAACTCCTCCTGCTGCAGGAATTAGGAGGGGTTTGCGTCTTTAATAAACTATGACAGTTGGCGTTCATTGAACAGTACAAATGATTAATTAATCCAAGGGCCGGCCAAGTGAACTGTGCCTGAGCCCGATTCAGAGCTCTCACACTTCTCAAATGATCCGGGAAACGGGCCTGGGCACGGTTCGGATAGCATAGTGTGAGTACGCCCCAAGTTGAGCTTTGAATGTCATTCCACTTTGTGTGTGTGTGTGTGTGTGTATATATATATATAGGTCAATATAACAAAAGGCAAAGGTTAATATTATTAGCCCCTTTAAAGATATAGTTTGCCCAAAAATAGTGAACATTTACTGTATTTACTCACCATCAAGTTTTAAAAAACATTTTTTTCCATTTTACAGGAGGGCTAATACTTTTCTCATAGTCATACAAATAAAAATACAGTACATACAGTATATACATTGTTTGGTGTATATGCATGTATATTTTGCCTTGTTATGCATGAATATTATTGTAGCACATTTTATACTAAATGAAGGGCATGTTTAAGTCTCTCCAGGGCCTAAAACCCCCTCAGACCCCATAGGTTCAAATCACATACTGTATCTGTGTGTGATATTTGCATGGCGATGCACTGTGTAGGACAATGACAAGGTAGTGAGGGGAGTGCAGTATTCTAGACTGTCTGGATAGTCATGCGGAAGTAAATTTGAAACACATGTGGTGAATATATTTTGGCTCATAAGCCCTTTGCCTGCTCGACCAAATGGTTAATCATATTTTGACTGACTATATTTTATTGAGAGGAGTACCTAACTTAACTAAACCCAATTGAGCCATCTCTACCATCTGGTTGAAGTATGTTATACCAAAGAAATCTACTAGTTGTCACTAACTCAATCAACAGCACCCGTCACGACATTGCTTCTACCATTGAAGTCAAAAACGAAAAAGGAAATCACTACTGACATGTGAACTGTGGTTGTTGCTAGATCGGATATGGTTAACGAGATTTATTTATATTATTTATGAAATTTCCCATTTATTGTATTTTATTAACGTCTACCCCCACCCCAACCCTAAACCCAACCGTCACAGTATTGTAAAAACAGTAGTTGTACCGAGTATTATTTATGATATCTATTAAATTACCCAATAAATTGTATTTTTTCAATGCCTACCCCCACCTCAACCCTAAACCCAACCGTCACAGTACTGTAAAAATATTAATTATTGTTATACAGAGTCATAAAAAAATGCTGCTATATTAATGTGCATATCGCACTAAAGTCTGATCTAGACTTTACCGTGAACTGTTTTTGGTGAAAATTTGCAAGGTACGCATATTTTTTTTAAAGCAAATGTAACTTTTCCAGCAATGTAAGAAAAAGAAAAAAACTATTTATATGAGATCAACTTTATTGAAATGCATAACCACACTAAAACATTTGAAGATATCAAAGACACTCATGTACTACTGAGAAAGCAACTGTTAAACAAGATCACTGGAATCATTCCCATTCTTGATCTTGAAATTATTTTGCTTCTGCATGCTAATCAGTTTATAGCTTGACCATACAGAATGATTCATGTTTCAAATAATACATTGATGTCATTATAAAGCTACACTAGCATTGTGAAATATGCAGTGCTTTTTGTTGACCATAAGAAAATATCTGACTGATGCTAAACTTTGAACAGTGCATATAAAATATAGCTATAAAAATGCATAAACACATACAGTATTTACATCATAATGACCGCTGAAAGATGGTATTTACATAATTTCAAAGGAGACACATAGATATAAAGATATGTATAATATACCAAGGGATAAAAAAATGTTTTGCTTTTATTTTAGTTATATCATCCAGTCCATACACAGTTCTGGTATTTTACACAACAGTAAATAATACAAAAATGAGAAAATCAGACTACCTTTCATGGACATCATTACATATCACAGACTAAAATAAAGTATCACAGAATGAAAGAAATCATAAAAGATACAGTCACAGTGAGTCTGAGGGTAAATATTTTATTACTGCTTGACACCTCGGGCTTAAGGAAGAACTGCTTTCCTTTCCAGCTCAGTCTCTGAGGTCACCAACGGACCACCAACACAAGCTGTTTAAACATAGTGTCCAACATACACTACATACAACTGGGATATAAAAACATTCCTGGCTTTTTCCAAATCAAAATTCTATTCACAACCTTTGGGTATTACATCCTGTTGTAAACCAAATATAAATGTAACATCCTTTTTGTGTTTTTTCAAAGCTTGTTTAAAAGAATGCTTTAGGAAAAATAAAATCTTAAAGGTATTTTAAGATAAGCTTTGCCATTAACACTACAATATTACTTAACAATAAATGAATATTCATGTACCTCAATAAGCAATCATAGCATAACAATGTGTATGCAAATCATTAATAATTATGGAAAACAGGCAGCTGGAAGTTAAAATGTCAAACTTTCACTTAGGTAGTTAACACATTAATTTGGAGTAATATCATTAATACTGCATACATAAAGGATTAATTTGTTAACACTACCATGGCAATACTTTTGACCATTTTTAAATTTTGCAATTTAATAACTTTGTTTAAATAAAACCCATATACCCTGACTTTTCATAAATGTGCGTATATTCTATATTCTAACATTATTATTGTATTAATAAAAATACCCTAAATGTCCATAACAATCAAATTGACTGCAAATTGACTTTATTTCACATGCCTTTATAGACCTTTTTCTTAGAACGCAAAATTACCCATTATGCTTTGTGTGTATGCGCCAAAGATATATACACTAGATGTCGCCTACCCTGCTATTGTCTATTAGAACGAATGCGTCAATAGAGCCGCCATTTTAGTACAGGGTAGCGCTCCTTTGAAATGAATGCAGGACCAAGGTGATGTGGAGGACTGTGGCCATCCAAAGCCAGAGATATACACATATACACATATATCTATGATCGGGAGTTTTCCCCGGTGGTCAGTATGCAAATATTTTTTTAAATTACGAAATATTATAATTTTACATCACTTTTCTACATTGATGGATGTGACCGCACGGGCATTCCTGACAAAGAGTGAGTGTTTGTGTGCATGGAAATGCATTATCCTCCTTCCCTGTTTAATTTGATCTAATCCATGTCCTGAAACACACCCCCTCTCCTGCTTTAACTTCTTATTCTGACGGAGGGAGCGATTCATTTGTGAATGAATCTCCGTTATGAACGACTCGTTCATTTAGCTGACAATAATACAAGTTTCTGGCAGCGCAGTGTCTTCTTGTCATATTTTATAACAATGTTTGCTTATTTTATTCAACAAAACTAGCATAAGCTTAAAATTTAGTCACTGCAGTAAGAGACTGTATTATCATCAATAACATTACTTGTTAAGCACAAAAGTTCATAACATACAAAAACATAAAAAACGAAATCTTACCTATGAAATGTGACGACTTTGTGCTTTGTTTGCTCGTTACTACACCCGTACACAGCGCTAAAGTCCAGCATCTTCACATTGACACACTGTCTTGACTAGTGCGGTTGAATGACGTTTGTCCTAGGAGCACTGTACCAATGTGGCGGCGCTATTGACGCATGCTCAGGGTCCCTATGTGATATCTAGTGTATATATCTATGTGTATGCGCAAGGAGAATGCTAAGAACTTCCGGTCGGCAGCTGATGCATGTAAACAGTCACATTTGGACAGCTTTGAAACGATAGTTTTAATCTATTTTACCAGCTTTTATCATCTTTGAACTAATACTGTTGTCGATCAGTGCCACCTCCTGGACTGATCATTTTAAAAAATGTGATCTAATAGGATGGAAAACAACTGCTGCGAGGCATTTTTTCCTCATTGTCAGACGGCATCTTCTGCCGTTTAAATGAAGCCTCGTCATCGCTAAAGTCAACAGTTTCTCTTTCTTTCAAATATATAACCAGGGTTTGACATTAACTTTTTTTGATCACCAGCCACCGTGGCTAGTAGTTTTCCAACATTACTAGCCACTCGCCATTTTCACTAGCCACATTTTATTGTTGGGAAAATATATTTTATACACATAAATATTACTTGACATGATAAAATTACTTGATTTAGATTTTGCGTTATCTCCACATGCTTCATTCATTTAACTTTTTGTGTGTCGTGTATGAGCTTGCTAAATGTTCATGAGCAAATGGATCATGGTTTCATAGTATTACAATTAGTTTTTATTTCACATGATATTCAGGGCTCAAAATTAAGGATTTACCAAATTTATCTCTGACCACACCAAACATAAACAATTAATTATTACTTAGCCACAAAATTTAAATGTGTCAAAACAAGCAGAATATAGCCGTTTACTATACTTTTTATTTAACAAAACATATGCACAGTAATCTGTCCTGGCTAAAGGTCCCAGATCACCAGTTAACTACACATAATATCCCATTAAAGCAATGTTATTGTAAAAAATGATAATTAAACCACATTACGCAAAAGAAAGCAGGTAAAAAACATACCGTGTGATAATGAAAGGGTGATAACGCACACGGTTAACGTTAGACCTGTTCTAAAATCGTTAGACCTAAAATCTGTTCTATAATGGTGAAAGTGAAAGCAACCGGTGCTGCTTACAAAAATACAAATCTGGAGCTCTTGAAAGCAGCAAGACTGTGGGTGCATGTTCATCACTTTTGTCTAGTCTATTTGAAAGAGAACCGATCACATCAGCTGTGTTTCTAGACACAGTTGCTTCACGCAAGGAAACGAGAGCGCGCACGCGTTTCAAACAGTCGCGCGCATCACCTTAGCTGTTAGCGCAAGTGATCATCCTTTCATTTGGTATTCATCTGCTTTTTTATTGCTGACGCGAACACAATTATTTTTGTTACTTTGTTGCTTCTCAATTCTAAGATCTCCTTTGCATGCATATTGGACCATCCTTATTGTCGAACCCTGCTTTTATGAATTATTATCCGGGAAAATTATTTTCAACCAGCCAAAGTGGCTAGTGGGAGTGTCTGTCTTACCCGCCACCACTGAAATCTACCCGCATTTGGTGGGTTGGCGGATGTTAATGTAAAGCCCTGTATATAACCAACACAAACAAATGTAATTCACCAAAATGTTTGACACACACACGTAGCCTACTGTACAGTCCCACTAACACACTAATTTAATAACTGTGACAAAGTGAAAATAAAGTGATAAACTGTGGTAAATACAACAGACTAAATGCAACGTAAACGGCTCGCGATTAGAATCAACATGCAAATCAGCCAGCAGAGTATCAGTAACAGACTTTTATTGGTCATTTTTGTAAAATGTATGGCTTACACACCTGTTAAGTTTCATGCCAGTAATCTGGTTTGCTCTATGATGCAGTGAAGTATTGCGTGTGTGTGTGTTGAAGAGCCGCTGAGCTAACAGCTGACAGGTCAGGAACACACACACACACACACACTGTATTTCTGACGGCAGACACGTGAGCTAGGAGAACGGTTTTCTCTTGCGCTTGAACCACATTTGACAGATTTTCAAAGTTGTGTCACAAAAACACTCCGTAATCCACTCAAAGCGCTATTGAAAACCATTTTCGGAGCGCAAATTACCAGTTTTAAACACTGTAAACGGAAGTTCTAAACATTCTACCGGAAGACGCTGGTCGCTATGGCACTCTCCATGCAGCAGCCAAGAAAAAGGTCTATATATGTGTGGCTCTGTTGCCTAGCAACTTTCTGCTAACAAAACATAACTTTTGAAAGCAAAAACTTAACATTTCTTTAGTCTTTTAAACTGTCAAAAACAACATTTTCACTGCAGTGAAAAACTTTGCTGTCTTGCTTGCTGGACAAAGTGAATATAGGCTATATTATAAATAAGATATTTTTTAGATCAATGCCTTCATAAAATATGTTGACAGACATTCAAAGCTTAATTCTAATATCTCAATAGTAGCTTTGAATGTAAATATCACATGACAAAACTTCTATTCATTACAGTCTTATATGAACGGTCAGAATGACTGCTATGTATTAATTATAGAACTCTGGTAGTAGTGTTAGGACAAATTTATTTAATAGCAAGTAATGTATAAGTCTTTTGTGTCTCCACAATGTGTCTGTAAAGTTTCAGCTCAAAACATCAAATTATTTATTATACCTTTCATAATATTGGTATTTTCTACTTTAAACACAATGTCACTGTTTTTGTTGTCTGTGCCTTTATTGCTAGTTCTCCCCGCCCATCATTTCCACGTGCCTGTCAGAGTGTGTCCACTTCAGCTGCGTCAGATAAACAGCACAGTGACAGACAAGGAAGCAGATCTGGCATAACGTTTGTGAGAAATACTACAGTAAGAACTTTTCCAATTATTATTTAATGTAATTGTCGTGGAGGTAATTCAAGCCTTTCTGCAACAATGAGTTACACACAATGTCGTTACAAAGTTCATGCACGCACACATCATGCACTTTTACTTTGCACTGTTTTTGCATGGCAAATGTGACAGGATACACGTTAGTATCCACTGCTGTATGGATATCCGTTATGTTAATGTACAAAATAAACCTGATTTAACGTCCACAAACTGGGATTGAAGCGTCTTCTTTTATAATTGTGCTGACATGCAGCTGTGGTGATAAAGTAAAGCTGAAGTAAATCGCTGTAATTCATTACAAACATGCACTGTTTTAAAAACATTTTAAACATGTAAAACTTATTCTTGATCACATTTGATGATGATTGATGATCACAGAGAGCTGAACAGATCTTTTAATCCCAGTTGCTTTGCGCACATCCTGCCTTGTTGATAGGATTATATGCTTTACTATAGAGACATATTAATACGCGGCTGTCAATCAATTCAGTGGGCGGGGAAACCGCATTCCAGCATCATGTTGTGATGGGTCTCAAAATGGGAAGGATTTGGATCCTATTTTAATGTCAGGAAATAAAAAAAGAGACTTATTGTCTTAATATCAGCCCAACATGACTGTGGACACACTATACCTACACACAGTTTTGTCCAAACATCTTCCAAAAGATGATTTTCATCATAGGTGCCCTTTAATCTCTTAATCTAGAGTGCTATTGCTGAAATCAATCATGAATAGTTTAGTTCTTCATGAGCCATACATTAACTCATGATTATCTGTGAATTGGTTAATCATGAATGTACATTAGAGCACCTCTATTGTAAAGTGCTACCCTTTCATGAATAGAACATGATCTGAAACATGTATACACACTCAACTTATAGGTCAAACCAATTATTATTAAAACAGCAAACTCAAAATTAGCTTACAGTGGTGGCTGGAGAACAATCTGACTAAAGAAATTGGTCAGATGTAGAAAACGAATATTGGTCATCATAGAGTAGAAATTAAAGGATTCAAAATGTAATAAAAAAATGACTTTTTGGGGTTAACCAATATACATAGGGTCTGTACCAATACACATTTGTTTCTGACCCTGTTGGGGAGTCAAAATCACACATCTGTCATTAGAAAATAACCCTGAATTAAAATCAAAGTGCATTTAATGCAGTAGTTCTTTCTGAACTGTTTTCATTTTGAAATACACATCCTTCCAAAGCAGATTTACAACGAGTACCTAACAAACTGTTCAGAGATCAAGCCAAAACCTCTCTAAGAAATTATTTTCACAAGCTTAGCCCTGATGAAAGCCTCAACTGAAGAGACAAACAGTCGGCTTGAAAGGATTCATGGTGTAACTGCAAGTGTGAGATGATCAGGATAAATGATTTACATCATTAGGAGACATTATTTTTAATGTATTCAAGGCATAAATTTGAAAATCAAACCTCATCACTGGGCAGTGAGAGATCAAACATATGCTCAGTCAGAATCGTGTGCAAGATCCATCTGCAGAATGTAAATTCAACCAAACACTGCAGACCTTTGATGCTAACCAGCTTTGGGATATAATAAAAACACATATGACTGAAATCACAAATGCATCCATTGATATAAATCATTATGAAAAAAAATGATGCTCCATATTTCCATCTTTTTGTATTATTTCAGTTCAATGTTTGCCAAAAAAAAAACAACAACAAAAAAACAGAAAGAAGCGTCCTTCTTCAAGCCACTAGAGACTGGATTCTCAAAAAGGCAACATCAAGGGTAGACTCACAAATAAGTATAACATAAACACACACACAGAAAGAGAGAAAGACAAACGCACACCTTCATACACGACCTAGCAGCCTCTTTAGGCAAAAGCTTGAGCGTCTAATCTTTCAAATCCTGTAATCAATTGCCAGTCACAATTAAATCCATCAGTTCTGCTCAAGGAGCTCTCCCTCATAATGACAGCAAAATCAATCATGATTTTAGCTTAAGCCCACTTTTAACACCACTTTAAAGTTTTTATAGTCTATTTGGACTATTTTTATTAGATTATAGTCCATAAAAACTGAACACAAAAATTGATGACCCTGTACCACACTGACTTTTAACCAATCAGACACTCTCTAGAATAAAATCTCCCTCCCGCAAAACTCAAATCCTAAACGTGCTTTAAAATGCAGAGAACAGAATCTGATGCAACTCTACTGTATACAGTACGTACTGTGATATGTGGTGAGAGGAAAGTGTCAAAAAAGCATTACTATCAAACAACACCTTAAAAGAAAGAGATTAATAACTATATTTCAAAATTAGACTCACAGTTTTACTGTAAAATAAAACATTAGGATATATGAAACACATTTTGGTAGGACATAATGTTGCACACAGTCACTCCATACCCTGTATTTTCAACCACAAAAATCCTAAAAATGATATGTTTGTATAAAATGAGGATGCAATCCTACTGTAACTATTTCCCATATAAAAAAGTTACAGGAAGGACAACAAGGTATTGACACGTTTTACACACACTTGAAAATAGAAGTGTCAAAAATAGCACATATCGACATTGCACTCAAAGTAAGAAGTCGCATCGGAGAGCAGCAACATTTTCCACAGCATTCTGGCAAGCAGGCTGTCACTGTCATGTGATCTCAGCATAAGTGATGGGATTCTGAAAATCAAAGAAAAAGAGGAATAATACAACTTGTATATACATATAGACCATTTCAATTTGGCCATGTCACTGGCCCATGAACACTTCCTGATTGTTACCAAACTATTTCAGAAATGTAACAAGAGGTAATTTAATCATATCCTAATGCTAAAATGGCTACCATAACATTATTTATCAATGTGTGGAGCTTTTTAGATTGTTGGAGGCTATGTAAATTAAAAATGTAATACAGGAAATACATTAGGACCATTGTTATTGTTTACATCCCTCGAAATGGTCTATAGAGACATATGGAAATTTTGATTATCTGGATTTACGAATTAAGGTTATGAGTTTGAGTAAAATATAATTGTTAGTTTATTCTATAAGCTACTAATGAGATTTTTTTCCAAATTTTAAATAATATGTTGTCATTTTGGGCTTTTCTTTTCATAAAACAACCAAAAAGGTGCCATGTTTATATACAGTGATTTAAAAAAGTGTTTGCCCCATTGCTGATTTCTTTCTCTTGATTTTGCACGTTTGTCACACTTTAATGTTTCAGATCATCAAACAAATTTAAATATGAATCAAAGATATCACAAGAAAACATGTCATGCACTTTTGGGAAAACAAAACCCCAAACAAATGGAAACAAGTTTAAGTTCATTTATTTATAAAGTATATTTAAAAACTGTCGCAAGACTGACCAAAGTGCTCTACATAAGACAAAGTAAAATACAAAGACAGAATATAAAAATTAGACAGACTGATTTTTTTTTTTTATATCAAGCAGTAGAAAGGACTATTAAAAATATTATGAAAAAGCCAAGCTATACGTTTTTTGGAGTGATTTAAAAATAGATAGCGGTGGAGCCATTCTAATCTTAAGGGGCAAAGTCTTCCATAACCGAGGACCTACCACAGAGAAAGCTCAGTCCCCTCTACGTTTGTCTGGACTGAGGAACTAAAAAAAGATTTTGATCACTTGATCTAAGAGATCTTACGGGAGTGTAAAAGTGCAACAGCTCTGAGAGATAGATTAGGGCTAGATTATGAAGGGATTTAAATACCAGTAAAAGCACTTTGAAATCAATTCTGAATTGGATGGCCAGCCAAAGGAGGCTCCTTAAAAGAGGGGTAATGTGGTCATATTTCCTACTATTACAAATAAATCTAGCAGCAGCATTTTGGACCAACTGAAGACAAGAAATTTGAGATTTTAAAATGCCACAGTAAAGTGCATTGCAGTAGTCTAAGCGTGACTTAATAAAAGCGTGGACAGCCATCTCTAGTGTGGTGGGATTTAAGAAATGTTTGACTTTAGAAAGCAAGCGGAGTTGATAAAAACTTGAGCCAATAACCAAACTGATATGTTTGTCTAGTTTTAATGACTCAACAAGGATGACCCCCAGATTTCTCACACAGGGGGATCTGAAGGCAGATAAGCAGCCCAGATCAAGGCATGTGGCCTAAACATTTTTAGTAGTGCTGAAGACAATCACCTCTGTTTTATCATCATTTAAAGAGCCCCTATTATGGGTTTTTGAGAATGACCTTCCATGTAGTGTGTAACACAGCTCTAAGTGAAGTGAAATATCCAGCTAAGGCTTAAATCTGAAAGTGAAAGTGTTTATAAATATTGATTCATTTATAAAAGAGTCGACTCCTAGTACTTCAAATAAATCATCTTGATAATGAATCTTTAGCCGTTTCGGCATGACGTGGATACGAAACTTAAGCCCCGCCCAGTTGTTACACGTGCAAACTCGGGAAAATTTAAACCTGCAGTCCCGCCCACAAGCACAGTACACAAAGAGAAAGAGGCTAGACACACACTGTAGCAGACGCCGGTTGAATCAACGTTGTGCTCAGCTGGATATTACTGGAAGTGTGAGAGGAAAGTTAGTGCTATTTTCTCTACCAAAAGATGAAACTGTGAAGAGTCAGGGGTTGAGGTTTATTTTTGCAAAAATACCTCAGGATTACAGCCCAGCCTTGTGCTGTTCAAGTGCTTCTGGGATCTACATGCTTACAAAGGAGAATTCATCTACCGTTTGTTAAAGGAAGGATCAGAAAAGACTATTGATGTAAGGAACTATGTCAGAACATGGAGCAGTGCATCATGGATCAGTTTCTTCCTCCATTTCACAAGTGAAAGTAAGTGCGATTAAAATGGTTGTCTCCTTGTTTTTTCTAGCTTGCAAATTATGTATTTAATTGTTTTTTTTTTACTTGTAACCGCTTGTACTGTATCAGGTTAACTCTTTATATTCTCAGATTGCGTCTTTGTTTACAGATTTAAATGCGTTTGTGAGCCTGCGATCCACTGTTGTTTGTCATTGCTTGGCATTGTTGGCCATCGTCAGCTTTTCTTACATACTTGCAGCAGTCAAGTTTCAAAATAAAACTGCACACACATACCTGCCAACTGTCCCTGAACATTTGGCGGGGGGTGGGGGGTGGGGGGGGGTTGTTTAGGTTTGAGGTGAGGTGTCTGAATGGCACTCAGGGCCGGAGCAAGCTAAATTGGCACTCTAGGCGAACGGCGATCATGCCGCCCTCAACCCAAAAGTGAAAAAGAAAGTGACCGGTTCGCGGTTGAAAGTGAGGACTGAGAGGTAGACGGTGGGTGTCGCGGATGAAAGTGAGGACCGGGGGGTTTAGTGGACGCCGCCCTCACTATTCTGTGGACGCGCCGGCCCTGATAACACTGGTGATGAGAACCATGTACTATGGTGTTAGTAACTAATGTGTTACTTCTGTTTTTGAATGTTTCTGTTAAGGACTTTTATTTTGCTATTGTGTCCTCTGAGAAAAAATAGCAGGTAGAGTGTGACGGGCTAGGAGACTCGTGTCGATCTCCTCCCCAGTTCTTGGAGTTTTTGCTCAATAAAATAGTTAGTCGTCTGTATTTTCAAGTCCATCGTCTGTATTTACATTCACCTACTGGCAGTCATAATCCACGCCTTACACTAAAATGAAGCGTTCTACTTCTATATTGTTGATAAGCTGTGCTGGGCATTTCACTCTGTCTCGCGCTGAAGGCTGTCAGTGTCGACCAATCGCAACAGGATGTCATCGGTCCAATCAGTGCAGATTAGCTTCGCGCTAAGGAGGGGTTCGGGAACAAATGAATCGCTGAACGATTCATATGGGAGTCGCTGGGATAATTAGGTAAAAATAAATGCATATTGTAAGACCATAAAAGTTTTTTTGGACCTTGCATGCATATCAGCCTGTTGTTGGAGACCCTTACAACCAAAATATGACCCTATTTAATGTATAATAGGGGCTCTTTAATGTTAAAAAATTGTGGGATAGCCAGATTTTAATCTCATCTAAGCAAGCGAGAGGGTCATTCCTCCTAATAGGTAAGTAAATCAGAATCAGAATCAGAATCAGTTTTATTTCCAAGTGTGCTTCACACACACAAGGAATTTGTTTTGGCTACAGAAGCTTCCAGTATACATAAAGTGACAAGTGACAACACAAAACTAAATATGAGAAAAGAAAAAGGCGATAAACATTAAACAGAGATGCAGTTAGTCAAAAAGATCTGGATGTTGAATTGTATGTACAGATTTGTTGTAGATGTACAGGTTATAAGGTGCTGTGTACCAATGCGAATGGAGAAAGTATTGCATTGTATATTGTTATAAGGTGCTGTGTACAAGTGCGTATGAGAAAGTATTGCTCGTTTATTGCACAGTAGGAGAATATTTAACTGTTCACGAGGTACATGGCCTGAGGAAAGAAACTTTTCGTGTGTCTGGCTGTTTTTGTGCTTGGTGCTCTGTAGCGCCGACCAGACGGTAACAGTTTGAACAGGTAGTGTGCTGGGTGCGAGGCGTCCAGAGTGATTTTGTGAGCCCTTTTACTCACTCTGGAAGAGTACAGTTCTTGAAGTGTAGGAAGGGTAGTGCCAGTGATTCGTTCAGCAGTCCAGACTATTCACTGTAGTCTACGGAAGTCAGTTTTGGCAGCTGAGCTGAACCAGACGGTGATTGAAGTGCAGAGGATGGATTGGATAACAGGTGAGTAGAACTGTACGAGCAGCTCCTGTGGCAAGTTGAATTTACTCAGCTGACGAAGGAAGTACAGTCTCTGCTGGGCTTTTTTCACAATAGTCTATGTGAATGTCCCACTTCAGATCCTGAGAGATGGTGGTGCCCAGGAACCTGAATGACTCTACTGCAGCCACAGTGCTGTTCATGATGGTGAGTGGGGGGAGTGCAGGGTGGTTTCTCCTAAAGTCCACTGTCATCTCCACTGTTTTGAGCGTGTTCAGCTCCAGATTGTTGTATCTGCACCATAAAGCCAGCCGCTCCACCTCTTGTCTGTATGCAGACTCGTCTCCGTTCTGGATGAGGCCGATAACAGTAGTGTCATCTGCAAACTTCAAGAGCTGTGATCTGTTGAAGAACTGTGTGAAAATGGGAGCCAGCTGGTCAGCGCAGGTTCTCAGACAGGCTAGTGAAACACCGTCTGAGCCTGGTGCTTTTCCTCTCTTCTGTTCACTGAAGATCTGACGCACATTATCCTCACTGATCTGAAGTGCAGGGGGGGAGAGGGAGATGGCTGGAGGTGTTGATGGCTGTTTATTGAAGATCTGACGCACATTATCCTCACTCATCTGAAGTGCAGGGGGGGGGAGGGAGATGGCTGGAGGTGTAGATGGCTGTGTAGGGAGATGGTCCGGGCGGGTGTGAGGTGTCTGGTCAGAGGTGTCAAATCTACAGTAGAACATATTCAGCTCGTTTGCAAGATGTTTGTTGCTGTCGATGCTGGGGGATGGCGTCTTATAGCCGGTGATGTCTTTCAGGCCTTTCCACACTGATGCAGGGTCGTTGGCAGAAAACTGGTTTTCCAGCTTTTTTGCATAGCTCTTCTTAGTCACACCAATCTCCTTTGTCAGTGTATTCCTGGCTTGATTGTACAAAATCCTGTCCCCACTTCTGTAGGCATCCTCTTTTGCGTGATGAAGCTGTCTAAGTTTTGGTGTGAACCATGGTTTATCATTGTTAAAGGGCACCTATGGTGAAAAATCTACTTTTCAAGCTGTTTGGACAGACATATGTGTAGGTATAGTGTATAGATCGTCATTTTGGGGTGATATAAACACACTCAGTCCTTTTTTTTCAATTTAACAACATAAAAACGGTGGACCAATTGGAGCGGTTTTGAGATCGACAGCAACTTGACATAGGAGTGCGGTCCCCCCGCCCACCAATATTGATTGACAGGTGTGCATTACCATATCCTTAATATGTTGTTTCACGTCCGCCATTTTCAGCATGTGAGTCAAAGCGACATCACCAAAGAAACACCCTTGCTCTATTTTTAGATGTAAGGCTCATTGGGCTCAACATTCACCACGTTATCGCTCTCCTCCGCACCAGTGTTTGCATACATGTGTACTTTTAATTGCATCTTCCTTAAACTTCAGCGGTTTGAAAGAAAAGAGAGAAAGAGAGAAAGAGAGTGGAGATTCGCCAGACGGATGCTTGGCAGTGCAGTTCTGAAGCCGCGCTGTCTCAGCCTGATGAGCGCGCCGGCTCGCTTCCCACACCTGCGCGTCTTGTAGAGTTTCCAAAGTGTAGCTGCTCCGCTGGCGACAATGTTTCGCAAAACGCCAGAGAAATCAAAATCCAGTTGGTGATTAGTTGGTGTGCACTGCCGAATGTTCAGCAGCTCGTCCCTAGTATAACTGATCGTGTTTGATAAACATAAAACAGGACAGACTAGCAAAAACAGTACAAACACTGGAGAGCTCCACACCGAGGCGGCCATCCGCGGCGCCATCTTGAGAAGGTTGGTGTCATTAGCATAGAAATGGAAAGACACCCCTTGACTTCTTAGAATGGCCCCTAGCGGAAGCATATATAAGGAAACGCCTGGTTTTAGACCACAATATTTCATTAGTATGGTGTAGTGCCTCCTTTGCGGCCAATACAGCATCAATTGGTCTTGGGAATGACAGCCCATCTAGCACAAATATTGGGCCAAGGGAATGCCATTATATTGCAGCCCAAACCATCACTGATCTACCCAAATGCTTCACTCTGGGCATGTGATAGTCTGGGTGGTTTGCTTCTTTGGGGCTTCTCCACACTGTAACTCTCCCAGATGTGGGAAAGACAGTAAAGGTGGACTCATCAGAGAACAATACATGTTTCACATTGTCCACAACACAAGATTTTGGTTGTTACAATTGAAACAGACATTAGCCATTGGCACAATTGGCCAAAAGTTTGGCTATTGCAGTCTGGCCATGTATATTGACTCTGTGGAGCTCTGATGAACAGTTTTGGTGGAGTTATGGTACACATTTAATTGTGCAGTGAGTTGGGCAGCTGGTCAAAGTTAGCCATTAAACCTCCAACACTAAATTGGCCAGTGTTTCAGTCTTATTTCCCCTGTATATACACTGTAAAGTGTATGTACAAACACATACAGTGTACTGTATCAGCAAGCAATACACACTGAATTGAACATTATTTGAACATTTCAGCAAGACTGAAACAGCATATTCTTGTAAAATGTGTCAGTTTTTTAAGATTAATGGAATATTAAAGTAGCTTTTCTAACTCTCCATCTTATTGCAAAGCTAAAGACCTGGTTCACCCTTTTCTAAGGCTTTGGGAATAAGTAATAACTACCTTAAAGATTAATGATGTAGCCTTAAAATAACCAACTGTGGCATGAGTGCTGGCCATGCATTGCAGGTGCATATATCTTGGGCTTTACAAGTAATCTTGATGAACTGCCTCACGGAGCCCCTGGGCTCACCCTTATATGAATCTGAAATGAATCTTGGGAAGTCATATTGAACTATTAATCAAAGATGGGCGGGACTTGAGTTGATTCTGATGCATAATGGAGGTCATAGGCTACACTTTCAGCTACAGGACTTTGGGTTCATGACCTGAAGGGTTCAGACGACCTGTTGAATATTACATGGTAGCCCTAGTGCTGTTGAATACCAAAACTATTGACATAATCAGAACTATATGTATAATCAGTCAATTTTGTTTAATTTTATCAGCTATATATTAGTTATCTTATCTTCGTTATTTAATCATTTTTGTTATATTTGAGCAAGCTTGTTTAGTCTTTTTTTTTCTTTTAGTCAACTAAATATTGTTCATTTTGAAGTAGTTTTAGTCAATTAAACCTTTCGTCAATTAAAAATCAAAATCAACATTGCTGCATTGTTGACAGATTGCAAAGACTTAAGTATTTTATCATCAACAATATAGCACTGTACTCTTGTTACATGTAGTTATAGGAAAAAAGCTTGTTGAAACTTGTTGAAAAGCTTGTTGAAGCCCCCCTACCCCCCACCCCCCACACCACACAACAACATCAAACGATTCTGCAATTCTGAGTGTGCCTTACACAGGTGAGTGGATTTGACAAACCACTTGTAGAAAACAAACTCTTTCATCTCTTTGTCATTTCAACCAACACTTACACCAGTTTTGCACATTTAAACCACACACATTCATACAATCACTGAATATCTAAAAATAATAAGAAGAAGGATAATTAAAATAAACAGTGGGCATTTATGAAATGAGCTTCACACAGGTGAGTGGGCCTGACAAACCACTTTTTTGAAACACTTTGCTCACAAAAAAAAAAAGTAAGTTAGTTAATTCTATGAGGACAAACAGTTCCTTTTGTATAATTAGCACTTAAGAGTATTATCAATTGTATGTCGCTTTGAACAAAATCGTCTGCTAAATGACTAAGGGTGCTTTCACACCTGTAGACCGATTGTTTTGTTCCAAAATAGGGATTCAAATTGTTACAATGTTGCTCTTTATTCTTGGTGCAGTTCGCTTTCACATGGCAAAGTTTCTAAAAGGACCAAAATAGCTTCCACACATTGGTCAGAGTTCCACGGTTTATTTTTCAGAGTCCTGCTCAGCTGTCATGAGTCCTTGTTTTAATATATGATGATGAGCAATAAGACATTATAATCGAAAAGCTGAGCTTATGCCACAGACGTTGTCACCAAATATAAATCAGAGGTACTGTAAAACTTTCTCGTGCATAGCCGTTGGCTAGAATTATGCATTATAGGCTTTACATTATAGAAAGAAATAACAGATAAACCAAGACTGCAGTTCGATCAATTTTCCTAACAGATAAACAGCTCTAGTTAATAGTTCAGCATGCTTTCACTTTCATATTCCACATGAAACGCACATTGACCGGTAGGAATGACATCCCGCCAAACTCATCATTGTCTCTTCATATAGCCATGCCTATTATACAGTATATATCCATAAAACACTGTGATATAGCCTGGTTCGTTGAATTGTACCGCTTTCTCCCTACAATCGATCCGCGATCGAGTTCGTTTCAATCGAGCCTAGACCACCTCATTCAGGCACTCTCAGACCGCTAGTTTGGGCACAGATGATTTGCCTAATTACCCTAACCTGCCTAGTTAACCTAATTATTGTAGTTAAGCTTTTAAATGTCACTTTAAGCTGTGTGTTTAAGTGTCTTCAAAAATATCTAGTGAAATATTATTTACGTTCTTCATGGTAAAGATAAAATAAATTAATAAGTTGGGAAAAAAAATAAACAGAGGGGCTAATAACTCAGGAGGGCTAATCATTTTGACTTCAACTGTATATATATATATATATATATATATATATATATATATATATATATATATATATATATGATTTTTTTATTTAATTTTTTTTTTCCTAACAAAAATACCCTATAGTGACTAAAACATTGCCTAAGGCATAAGTGGTGAAAAATGACAGTATGAGAATAAAGGAATCATATATGTGAACCTGCTGGCGCTATATTATATATGGCTTTATCTAAACAACAGAGGCTTGTAAATAGCATCATTTTAGCAAGCCAGTGACATGGAGACTTGGATATTTCATTGAAAATCTTGTCTGTTTTGTACATTTGAAACACAACAACAGATAAAACAATACTATTCATATAACCTGGAAATAAACAACAACCAAAGGAGTGCATTGTTTTGGTTAAAAACAGGATAACAAAAACATACATTCAGCCGCATGTGAATATCTCTTCCTTTTTCAAGACTGGAAGATAAACCCAATGACTAACTCTGATCTCTTGTGACACAGATACAAGAAAATGTAGCCTGAGGCGAAGCAGCCGAATGAACATACTGAAAAGAAATAATGGCATTTACTTGGAATGAAACATTTAACATTCAGAACATAATATTCAGTGTCCAAAGGCTGTTCTATGTGATGGCTGTCATCAAAAGTATTTTATTACTCTGTAAGAAACCCAAGTGACCCATGTTTGAGTTCAAAACCCAAAAAAAAAAGAAGCTAAAAGGAAAGCACTGTTTATCAAACAGCCATTATTCATTGTGATTTTATCTACAGTTTCGTTTTAAGCTTCTTCACTAAAAAAAAAATATTGTTTAAGGTTTTACATTCTTGAATAACAGTAAGAGATAAAATGTAATGCTGAAAACTGCCACAGGCAAACCCATAAGATGACCCACATAAAGCTGACGCATTGTTTTGCAATTTTACTTTAAGTATAAATGAGGGATCTTGTAGGAGACATATGTTAGAAGCTCATTTATATTAGAGTAAAGGCACTTTCAGATCTCAGTTTCAGAAAACTATCAATTCAAATTCTATGAAGATTCAACTCTATTTTTATATATATATGGGACAGCCCGAACATTTAAAGTGGAGTAAGACCATAAATAAAAAAGTGTGCTAATGATTATCATAATTATAATTGTTGGTGTGGATACTATTAAAGCTGCTACAGTTATTGGGTCTGAACATGTCTTAACTACTTACAAAATAACACGCCACAACCATATAATGATAATGACATGAATAAATACTAATAATAATAATAGATTAGATTAGATTAGATTCAACTTTATTGTCATTGCACATGTACAAGTACAAGGAAACGAAATGCAGTAGGAAACGAAATGCAGTGGAAAACAAAAAGCTGTAGTGACAGATCATGTAATTACAGCATGAATTTATAATAAAGAGAACGCAATCATTTGTTAGTGTAGACTAGTCTACAATATAGTTATCATTACAGACATAATTTATCCATAAAGCATAATTTAAATATAGAGTGCTAATATTTGTGGCAATAAACATTATAATTGGAATAGTTTAGATATTCAGACATCCGATTTGCATCCAGACATCCAAATTTAGACATTCAGACATTCATCTAATCTCTTTCCCATCACACTATGAAAAAAAAAAACTGGCTAACCAATAACATTTCTATCTGTGTGAAAAGTCAGTCATCAAATAATATATAATTACCTTCCAGAACCATCTCCCATGATTAGGTTTACAAACATTTGCCTCCACCGACATGATAAAATTTGTTTGCCTTCACATGAGTAATCTGCATGCTCATTTATTATAGGAAAGAACTCTCTAAGAGCGGTTTCCCTGCAGATTCTTTGTGCTAGTTTGCCATGGAGTGACAATTGTATTCTGTTAACACGAGAACTGACATCAGGATCTCATTTACGTATATAATTTTTGTGTATGTGCAGCATTCTAATTTGTGCCAATGTAAGTTCAAATTGCAATTTTGTATAGAAACATAGCTATTGTAATCTGATCAAATGTAGTTTAGTGTTTCATTACTCATTCCCCAAGTTTCTCAGAAAAGGCTTAAAATGAACATTCTGCCATAATTTACTCACTACAGTGGTTTCAGACCTGTTTGAGTTTCTTTCTTCTATTGAACACAAAAGAAGATATACTGAAGAAAGCTGGAAAACTGTAACCCTTGACTTTCATAGTATTTGTTTTTCCTATAAGGAAGTCAAGGGTTACAGGTTTTAAGCTTTCTTAAAATATCTTACTGTTTAAACTATTTCTTTGTCCCCCTAAATATTTATTTTTTTGGCATTTTATTAATATTAATAGGACAGGTGATTCTGACAAGAAGTAAAGTTGCAGAGAGAGAGGTCAATGGGTCAAAATTTGAACTCAAGAGACCTTCAATGCAATTGAGCTATATGTTGGTGAGCTGACCATTAGATTATCAGTGCCAAAAGGTTTGAGCTGTCTTAAAGGTGCAATAAGAGATCTTGGAAAATCCTAACAATAGCCTGCTACTACTGAAAGCCTATGTCCCACCCTGCAAATCAACATCCAAAGCCACGCCTCCTGAACGCATAAACAATCACTAGACAACATCACTCACTACATCATGTAACTATATAGTATAACTATAATATATATATATATATATATATATATATATATATATATATATATATATATATATATATATATATATATATATATATATATATATATATATATATAAACTATTTAGTATAATTATAAATTCCAATTCCAATATAAAACTTTTTAAACATGTAGGTTGTTGATGTTTGCTTGCTATTCTTTGTCTGAATTTACCAATGACATAATCCTTTCTGCACGAACAGTGTGTGCAGAGGTATGCAATTACATATTTTGTTATCAGGCCAGACAACCTATCACAATGTTCGGACCAAACGTTTTGATTGGACATTTTTTTCTTGGTTCTACATATTCCATAGAATATTAAAATACATATAAATAAAATTGGACTACTTAATTTAACAACCCAAGCTCATTATGGATACGTACCCCTGCATACATTTCTGGAGAGCGCAAAATACGCCCCAGGAAGTACGTTTTTTTGCAGATTTTGTTTTCTCAAATCCACCAGAGGTCACTGTGTGCGCTTTTTCAAATTTTTCAAATTTTTCTAGCGAGTGCCATTCGCACCCACTCTTTCTGCCTAAATTTAACCGATAGTGTTTTCAAAGTACCAATTGACCTGCCCACCACCTTCCCTAAACCCAACTGACAGCTTTTTCAAAAGCAATCCAGAAAAAGAAGCTGCCTGAGTTTCAGATCTCACCCTGTTATTTACTTGTTTATTTTATATTTTGCCATTTGTTTTACCTGCTTTCTAGAACTGTTCTTAGTCAAACTCGAACCCCATCGTCGTGGTCAACTCCGCTCCACCTCCTAAGTCTGCGGCAGGCCCCTGGGCAAACTGATAACAGTGGAAAAGCCACCCACATGAAGGTAAGCAGTCAGCTAAAAGCAAAAAGGAACTGAAGCTGGTGGCGGGGTCATACCGCCCCGTAGCATTCGTTTTAAAGATGAAATGCCGTCAGACATACCTCTGGCTACATAATTTGCGCTCTCCAGAAATGTAGATGGGGTACGTATTCAAAATGAGCCTGTGTTGTAATTTAATGACTGCTGTCAGGATATGAAGAGACTTTCAACCAGCATAACAAAAATTGTTTCTGAAGACAATCACCTATTGCACCTTTAACTAAAATCACGCACAGACACATCTTCAAATATGTCAATCGGTGCGTCCCAAATCGCATACTTATGCACTATTATACGCCATTTTGTAGTATAAATAGTGTAAGTAGTGTGTTCACACTGAAAACTCTAAAATTAATAAGAGCACTTTAATTACCCGGATGATGCACTCATTCAACCGGTAAAATAAAGTGTGGAATGTTGGACACTTCACGCACTCAACGACCGCAGCTTTGCTCACGTAGCAGAAGGGGCGGAGCTATCGCGCGCACATGTCGGATAACTTTATTTATTTTGGATGGTGAAACTAAAATTCTCCTTCGAGAGTGATTATATCGCCTCCCGATGGTGAATGCGGTTATACTCATGGGTGGTATTATTTGATACTTTGGTCAATTATTTCACTGATTTGGCAACCGTCAAACGTCATCAGGGAAACGGTTTGAATTTCCGCTTAGTAAAAAACATTAGTGTTCCATTTGGGACAACAATACATGCATATACTATGCTGTTGAATGTGTAAGTGCATAGTGCATAAGTGCATAGTGTGCCATTTGGGATGCAGCTAAAATCATTTCTTTGTCTCAGGATACACACCAGTAATGGGCTTTTCTGAGGTATTTTTAAAAAGCTGCTTAAATATCCTAGTTTAACTAAGGCCTAGGCATGGCTCAAGCCAAGCCCTGTGTGTGAATCAGGGCCATAAATAATTATTTTAATAAGTAGTTTTACTACTGGTTCAGCTATTCTTGTGTACACGAGGGCTTGCAGTTGAATACCTGGGAGGCTATGTATTTCTCCATAGTGTGGTCCAATCTGGGTTGAGTGATCATGGGACCGCTGGATACACTCTCCTCTGGTGGGATCTCACTCAGTAAGGGCTTCCCTTTGAAATTCTTCACCACACACACCACCTAAAACCAGAACACCCGTAGGGAAAACAAAAAAGAAAGAAAGGGAAAGAGAGAAGTTTTACACCTCTGAAAGGCTTTTTTGTATCTCACATACACGTGTATTGCTTTTCTCGGCTGTAAATGATGATTTATGTAAGTCTCGAAAGGGCAAGAACGCTCGCATGACTTGCTGCCCGGAGTAAAAAAGGCTCTGTGCTCTTTCAGGAGGGAGGAAACATGCGAGTCCATGTCCTGAAGGAGATTCATCCATTATCGGGCTGAAATGAGCACTTTCAATGAGACACTACAGGCAATGCTAGACTGCGGTGGAGCACAAGGGAGGGTTTCAGCGGAGGACATCTCAGGGCATTTACTACTCCCTGAGCTCTAAGTTGAACTAAACAGATGGAGGAATTAATTTTCTGCACCATGTGTGCTGCCTTTACTATTTTCTAACCCATTAACAGCAGAGTTCAACAATAAAGATGACCCTGGGACAGTCTGAGAGGTTGGGGAAAGTGCTGTATTGTTATTAGCCGAGATTCCATCGTAACGTGAAGGAAATCTTTTTAAAGTTGGCAAAAAAAGAGAAAA
This sequence comes from Danio kyathit, assembly GCA_903798195.1. NCBI lineage: Eukaryota > Metazoa > Chordata > Actinopteri > Cypriniformes > Danionidae > Danio > Danio kyathit. Next base: position 24,186,606 of record LR812520.1, read on the forward strand.
AATCCCAAATTCAATTTAGATACAATTTAATACAATTATAATACAATTTAGCTCAAAAATAATAATAAATAAAAGATTAGATTTCTATTTAAAGGGCACCTAGGGTGAAAAATCTACTGTTCAAGCTGTTTGGACAGACATGTGTGTAGGTATAGTGTATAGACCGTCATATTGCGGTGATATAAACACACCCAGTCCTTTTTTTTTCAATTTAACAACATAAAATCGGTGGACCAATTGGAGCGGTTTTGAGACCGACCGCAACTTGACGTAGGAGTGCGGTCCCCCCGCCCACCGAATTGATTGACAGCTGCGTATTAACATGTCACCGTAGTAACGTTTATAATCCTATCAACAAGACAGGACGTGCGCAAACTAAGCAACCGTAAATAAAAGGTCTGTTCAGTTTGCTAGGATCATCAATCATCATCAAATGTGATCAAGAGTGAGTTTTACAAGTTTAATATACTTTAAAACAGTGCATGTTTGTAATAAATTACAGCGATTTACTTCAGCTTTACTTCATCAACACAGCCGCATGTCAGAACAATTATAAAAGACGCTTCAATCCCGGTTTGTGGACATTAAATCGGGTTTATTTTGTACATTAACATAACAGATATCCATACAGCAGTGGAAATTAACCTGTATCCTGTAACATTTGCGTGCAAAAACAGTGCAAAGCCAAACACGCCCGCTGTCTGTGCATGTGTGTGTATTTCTGTGTCTGCGTGAACTTTGTAACGACATTGTGTGTGACTCATCCTTGCAACTCCACAACATGCATCAAATACTCGTTGGTAAAGGTCTTACTGTGGTTTTTCTCACAAACGTTACGTGAGATCTTATTCCTTCGTGTTTGTCTGTTGTCTGACGCAGCCAAGGGAGCCGCTACCAGGCACGTGGAAACGGTGCGCGTGAAGGACCATCCTTAAAGGCGCAGTACACAAAAACCGCTACCTAATGCTAAATGCTACAAAATAGAAACTTATGAAAGGTATAATAAAAATCTGATGGGTGTTTTGAGATGAAACTTTACAGACACATTCTGGAGACACAAAAGACTTATATTAAATCTGGAAAAAGTGGTAACCTAGGTGCCCTTTAAATCTTGACTTCTCTCTACAGGCACACAACGTCATGAGCAGGGCTTAATTTGCGCTGGAACACTCCGGATCCGGCAACTCTAAAATCTGATCCGGCACCTCATTTTACTGATCCCCCTCCTCAACCGCCCTCCTCCCCCGTCCGCTGTTTACTTTCACTTTCTTCCGCAACTCCCCAACCCTCTTCACACCCCTCCGCCATCCAACGCCCCGCATTTTCCCACCCCCCACTCTCCACTTTCGAGTGCGACACCTCTACATCCTCAGGTAACATGCCATCTATTACCCCGATCTATCCCGGGACTTCGCAATTCACAAATTAAGCACTGGTCATGAGACATTAATATTAGTTTAGAGTTAGGTCGTGATGTCAGGTGACCGAAATTCAATGTCTAGCCCGCATCTAAAGACAACGTTATTTTGACGTCCAATAATGACGTTAAATTATGTTAATATTTGGTTGATTTTAGGTTGTGTTGAAAAGGGACCAAAATCCAATGTCTAGTCCTCATCTTAAACCAACGTCATATTGACGTCAAATACTGACATTTATTTGTCAAGTATAGCAACCAAAATCCAACGTCTCATAGACATCATAGTGGTAATGTCCACACAACATCAAGCTGTAACATCATTAGATATTTGATATTTGGTTGATAGTTGATATTTGGTTGATTTTAGGTTGGACGTTGAACATTGACGTCAACCTAATGTTGGGTTCTGACGTCAACACGATTTTTATTTCCAAACAAAATGCAACGTCCCCATGACGTTTTGATCAATCTGACTTCATGTTGACGTCCTGTGCCTGCTGGGTTCTGTAGTTACATCGTGTACGAAAACTGATGGAAATACGGATATGTCGATATGGCTAGGAACTATACTCTCATTCTGGCGAAACTCTCTTTTGATGAGATTTGCTAATGGTCTAATCCATTTCAATGATTTACACTAAGCTAAGCTAAAAGTTCTACCGCCGTGTCTGGAGATTGGTTGAATTGATCAACAAAGGTAAAACTGAACTGTTTAACTCTACAGCAGTGGTCCCCAACCTCCAGGTCGCAGACTGGTACCGTGTGGATCAATTTGTACCAGGCCGCATAAGAATTTATTAATTATTCTGTTTTATTTATTATCTGAGACTGAACAATCTTTTTTTCCCAGAGATGGGTTGCGGCTGGAAGGGCATCTACTGCGTAAAAACGTGCTGGATAAGTTGGCGGTTCATTCCGCTGTGGCGACCCTGGATTAATAAAGGGACTAAGCTGAAAAGAAAATGAATGAATGAATGAATGAATGAATGAACGATCTTTTATTTTGAAAAATTGTTTATTTTGAAAAATGAATGTGTTCTCTCAGTTATATCTCACTGACCTAAGAGCCTAAATTTAATCCACAAGCTAGCAAAATTTGTAATTTGTCAACCAAGCATGTCTGTACAAATGACAGCAGCCCACATACAGTACCGCATCTTTTCCGTGGGGCAAGTTTATTATTTCCAATGGAGGCCAGCAGCTTGCATGCACATATTGAGAGCAAGGCGCACAAGAGGCACAATGCGCTCATGCCTTCCAGGCACACATAGTTGAAAACAACTCAACTTTTCCGAATACAGCGAGTCAAATGACAAGAACTGACCGATCAGCTTCCTACTTTCCATAAATTATACACAATACGGTAGAGACTTATTATATCAGACAAACACAGAACACCCAAACTTCAGTGCTTTTTTATTTTCTCCATAAATAAAGCTTGTATCAGTGTTGCAGCAATGTTTTGTCAGCTTGTCATCCTCTGAGAAAAAGATCCATGGTGATAAAAAGGTTAGGGCTGCTCTAGAGCAGTGTTTCTCAACCACGTTCCTGGAGGACCACCAACACTACATGTTTTGGATGTCTCCTTTGTCTGTCACACCTATTGCAGGTCTTTCAATCTCTGCTACTGAGCTGATGATCTGAATCAGGTGTGTTTGTTAAGGAGACCTGGAAAATGTGCAGAGCTGGTGGTCCTCCAGGAATGTGGTTGAGAAACACTGCTATAGAGGACTTGTAAAATGATCATATTTCCGAAAATATTTTCCTTTAAAGTCCCCATAAACCGTAAGCTGCGATCATTGTTTTTTTTTTTCGTATTTTGACACAGTTCCTAGAGAAACGGAACATTAAATGAGAAAACAGTGGGCGTGGCTTGATTTTCTACCATGGGCTAATTGGATGTTGTAAAGTAGGCATTTCATTCAAAAAGGTCAGGAAAGGGGTTTTAGAAGAGTTATTACAACCCTAAAGACTCCTCCTGCTCACCATTTCGGTTTGTTGTCATAATTGACAGTTGGAGGGGCGTGGTTAAGTATGTTAGCCACGCCCATTACTTCAAAATTATGTAATCTGATCCTTTAACTGAAAAAAAAACAGGGAGTTCATTTTCAGTTTTCAATAAACATTACAAGGACAAACTTCTCATTTTTTTTACTGACATGCACAGATGAATTGTTCACCACAAAACTAGCAATGTGAGCTAACAAAATCATATGGTTAGTTTTGATTTCTCAGGAACTTTTAGCACAAATGAATGTTCCCCTAAACTGGCTTCTTTCTGATGATGTGATGCTTTAATAGATTTGATGTGACCATGACTCTGATGTCTGTCTTCACCTTCTCCCTGCACTCCCTCCCCCAGCCCACCCTAACAGCAGAAATAGGTCATGCATATCTCATACAGTACGAGTACAGAACCACAGAAAATAAAACATCCACGCTTCCACAAACTCACATTGCCGTTGTGCAAACACGCATGAGCTGATGTGTGACATTTCTCTAAAGCTCACAATGCGTTTTCACCTTCACTGTGCTCTCTTCACACAAGTGTGCTCGATGCAGTGCAAACTGTTGTGTTTTGTTGCAAAGGAAGCACACATGTGTCTACCCTGTGGCCTGACCTAATTACCTAACCATATGCCACATTTCTTTTTCAGTGCATAACATTCAGTAGAGATCAAATTAGAAGAAGGATTCAGATTATATTTTCAGATTATATGCGTTTAACAAAATAATCAAGGCACTTCAATGACTTGTTCACCATATTGATCAAAACTAGAGAACAGCCATAGCTTTAGCTTAGAAAGAATTCAACTACAAATTCTGAAGGTTACAGCCTTCATAAATGTGTAGGAGGTGCACAGGCTTTGAATGACGTCTGGACATCTGGACATCCCTACTGTATCACACACATCACTAGACTCTGTTTGCACTTCTGTGATCTTGATCTGCTCTTCTTCAGTCCCTTCCACAGTTGACTGACTGTACTGGATTTCTTAGGTGATTTGTATACAGGGGCGGACTTAGTGATTTAGGGGCCTTAAGCAATTTCAGGTATGGGGACAAGCATTGAAACTCAAAACATTCTCTTTCTCAATAAATATTTTTTTTCTCTGTAGAATAATTTTGTATTTTTTTTGTAAATAAATTGCGATGTTAAAAATATGTTTAAAGTCGAACCTTTATTTTCTTAATGCTAAATTAAATACAATAAATTCACTAACAAAAAAACAAGTTCACAAACTTACTATGTATGTAATGTGGAAGTGACGCTGGACAAGGGAGTGCAGATCCAAACGCAGGGTTTATTACACAGAGATGGTCAGACAAGCAATGGTCAACATAGGGGAAAACAGATGTATACAGGAAATCCAGAGTCGTGGTCGATAAACAGGCAGATGGTCAAAAAGGCAGGCAGCAGACAACATACACAAACAAGGACAAGGCGAGGGTCTAAAACACGGCAGGACAAGGCAAGGGAAAACACGTCGTAATGTTAACAGTTCAACAAGACTCAGCCCAGATGTATGTGTGTGCGCTCTATAAATAGTTCATGTAATCAGTCTTTGACAATCCTCCGGCTGTGTGAGGCCCCGTTTACACTAGTATGTTTTAGTTTTAAAATGACGTTTTAGAAAGAAAACGATCCGCGTCCACACTAGCGTTTTACCCTGCGTTTCTGAACAGCTCTCCGTCTACATTAAAACGGTGAAAACGCACATCACGTGACCACTGTTACAGTCATATGTATATGCCAGTATGTTTTGCTTGTGTGTGTGTGTGTGCGCTCTCTCTCTTTCTCTTGCTCTCTCGCTCGCTCGTTCGCTCCCTCTCTCTCTCTCTCTCTCTCTCTCTCTCTCGCTCTCTCCCTGTGTGTCATTTCTCAGGTTCGCCCATTCCAGTACCCCATTCGTCCGTGAAGACGTCAATCATCATTACACCCTGTGACGTCATCACCTCCGTTTCCAATCAGGATGGGAGCTCATAGTTTAAAGGGACGCGAGCGGGGAAGCTCGTTCTGCTTGCTTTGTCATGCCTGTTTGCTATTGCTTGTTTGCCTTTGTGTGTTTTTGGCTTGTTGTTATGTGCTTTGATGTTGATGTGAGTTAGAGTTTTGATTTTGGTCTGGTCCTTGTTTTGGTTGCCGTTACCGTTTTTGTATGTGTATATGTGACCCTTCCCGTTCCCTAACATCTGGCGTCAGCCTTTCCCTGGGATTCGAGAAGTTTAGATGTCACGTGACATACACTTTGCATCACGTAGATAACTCCACTGTCTAAACACACTAGTTTAGAAGTGTACGCCACCCGCTGTAAGTTTTCACCGTCTTTTTTGGCTAGAAGAGCAGTATTAGTTATAGCGTGTAAACGCTGAAGATGTTTTGTTTGTTTGTTTTGTATTAGATAGTTTAGAGGGTAATTTCAGTTAGATTTGGGGTTTTGTTATATTGCTTTCATTTATTTGGCGCCACTTAATTCTCGTTTCCCCCATCCATAAAATACATTGATTTATTTTCTTTGTGAGATCTTGTAAATATTTTTGCTGTTTGACTTTTCACTATTGTAAATAAATTCACTTACTTTGCAGTATTTTGGTTGTCGTTTGTATTTTGCCACCAACTCAACACAATTTTGGTCACATTAAATGTTACCTCCTTTAAACCCTAGAGAAAAAAACTTGAAAGTCGTAACAACCACACACACACTCTGGCATGCACTGCTAATATTAAAATGAAAATAGGCAGTTTCTCACATCATGTTTTCATTTTATTGTCAAGATAGTGAAACAGCATAGAGTACACACTCGGGAGTTTGTTTTCCATATCAATCTTGCGAGGTCTGAAATTACACGTAGAGGATGCAGGACTGATCTGTGTGAAGGCTATTTAATTTTGAGGAAAAAGCCCCAAGCAGCCTCGCCTCTGTTTTCAGATGTCTCCGTTTTCCCCCATCTACACTGAGACGGAGCAGCAGCGTTTTACAATGAAAACGGCCTCTCCAGCGTTTCCAAAACGCTTCGTTTTCGGGGCTCGAAAACACCGGCGTAGTGTGGACGGATGGCGTAACCATAGCAAAACTTATGCGTTTTAAAACTAAAACGTATTAGTGTAAACGGGGCCTGAATGTAATCAGTCAGTATCAGGAACCGGTTGTGTGTATGTGGTGCATGACTGGATCTTGTAGTCCATAAATGGCGGATTTGTAGTCTGTTAGCAATCCACAATCGCTAGATCACTGATAATCATAACAATGTACGGTTAATTAGCCATATTTGTGGTTAGATTTTAATATTTGCATGTGCAGCACGGACGGAACGTTCCACTATTCATCTGGGCCCCTGGTTTTAAAAAAGTTGTAATAACATTAAAATCTTAATCTTTATAGAAAGATTTTAGAACATATAATAGAACATTTATAAAAGAACTATATGATTAATATATGCTTTTTGGCATTGGTTGGGGGCCCATAATTCCCTGGGGCTCTATGCTGCTGCTTACCTTGATTACTGGTTAAGTCCACCACTATTTGTATATTAAACTAGTACATTTTTAATGACTTTGTTTCCTGAGCATTCCTTGAAAACAATCCAGCTAATAATTGTGTTGCTTTGAATTTTCCAGAGATTTTCAATCAGGTTTTAATCTCAGCTTTAGCCATTTTGCTTTTTAAAACTGCATGTTGCGGAAGGAGATTCTGATAAACATTTGCATTCACTCTGCCATAGTTGAACAAGACACCTAAGTCTTGCAAAAAAACATCCCCAAACACTGAAACTAACCTCCTCCATTTTATAGACGAATTACCAGTTTGTAAACAGTCAGAATGCGCGCAGCAAGGTTGCAGAAAAAAACAGGGAGCGCTAGCATTTACAGCGAGGAATGACATCCTTTGCGGTACAGAGTTTGTTGTTGTCTTAGAAATAAGTTATATTGATTACATAGTATATATATTATTTACATAATGCTTTCAGCGTATTATAACAGGTTGTCACTCAGTGATAAGCACAGTGATTCTGCAAAATTAACGTTAAAGTGAGCGGTGTTCGACTGACAGGTCCATCTGCGATAGCACCCTCCCAATGGATACTGGATAAGATGAAATGGCCAAGCATCCAGCCCGAAATACACACCTATCTCATTAAAACTTCTCAACTTCTTTAACTTCTAAGTTAAAGTCTTTGGATGCCTACAATTTAATTCTGTGTGGTCATGTGCAAGAAATAATGTTCCATGATTACCAGATTCAAAACTTTGTAGTGCTAAAAACCGAGGTTCTGCCGAGCCTAAGACAAGGAAAAAAGACGGAGCTGTACAAGTCCTGGGTAATTAATCATCAACAAGCAAAACTGCATTCTGACAGCGAACGGCACCTTTACGACAGGGTATGTGAACTTACATTTTCACAATTCACTCTAAGCATTCAGTGTCCGCAGTTTAATTCACCATTTTTAACTGTTTTTGCTGAAATCATTGCTGCAATCAAAAACGCGTAATGTGTATGATTCAGCATAGCGTGAACTTACCTGATATAACATGAGAACTGCAGAGTCGAGCAGTTTTAATGAGGATCCTCACTTCATTCAGCTCCCTTTTAGCCAAAGACTTTGGCATCCTACCGCACAACACATGTTGGCTATTGCAACCGGTCTCTTTTTGCAACCGGGAACCCATGTGACGTCATGTGTGACGTAGGTTGGTAATTCGTCTATAAACTTGTTTACGTTTTATTTCTTCAATCTTTCTGATGAATAACATGATGTTTGTACAAAAATAAATTAAACTTGCTTTCATAACTAAAGTAGATATTTATACAGTATCAGTTCTCGGTCCACAAAGGTTAGTTTGGCGATTTGATTCTGCTAATGAAGTTTGTTCACTTTCAGCTTAAATTCTCTTAAACCTTAAGACAGCGTATGTTGAGATCCTTACTCTGTTCAGAGCTGAACTAGTGAGCAATTCCTGCTACAACTGATTGACCATTGAAACTGTCCACTTTATTCTCTTGTCCATTTGTTTTTTTTTGTAAAAAAGCAGAGATTTCAGGGGACTTGAATGGGTTAGTGACATTATGAGAATTCAATATACTTGAAATCAAAGATTTGGAATGACCAACTTCTCTTGCAACATGATGTCAGAGAGTTTTATTGACTCTTCAGCTTGCAAAGTCAGTGAAAACTGTAAGGTTCAGCTGCCGGTTAACCCTTTGTTTTACTGTATGTAAACATGTACAGTTGAGGTCAGAATTATTAGCCCCCGTTTATTTATTTCCCCAATTTTTGTTTAACGGAGAGAATTTTTTTTAACACATTTCTAAACATAATAGTTTTAATAACTCATTTCTAATAACTGATTTATTTTATCTTTGCCATGATGACAGTAAATAATATTTGACTAGATATTTCTCAAGACACTTCTATACAGCTTAAAGTGACATTTAAAAGCTTAACTAGGTTAATTAGGTTAACTAGGCAGATTCGGGTAATTAGGCAAGTTATTGTATAATGATGGTTTGTTCTGTAGACTATCAAAAAATATAGCTTAAAGGGGCTAATAATATTGACCTTAAAATGGGTTTAAAAAAATCAAAAACTGCTTTTATTCTAGCTGAAATAAAACAAATAAGACTTTCTCCAGAGGAAAAAATATTATCAAACATACTGTGAAAATTTCCTTGCTCTGTTAAACATTATTTGGGAAATATAAAAAAAAAAATTCAAAGGGGGTTAAATAATTCTGACTTCAACTGTACATGTTACATGTATGTTTTACTTTGAATATTCCTGCTGACCCCATCGGGGGGGATGGGGTCAGCATGGGGGCTGGGGGCTTGTGAGTTTTTTTTAGTGTAAAGGCATCGATTTAAAGTTTCCATAGTGACACATCAGTTTTATCATAACACATAACATAATACAGCCCTGATGATTCAAGCACATATTGTTTTTTTGTTTTTGTTTTTTTGCAGTTTTTTATTTTCTTTTCTGTAAAAATTGACAATCATCCTAATTATATTGTGAAATATCTGATATTCTGATTCTCTAATACAGTGCTCAGCATCATACACCCCATTTTGAAAATTAATATTTTTCTCCATTTCTCAGTGAATATAGGAAATATATTTTGGTGTATTTAAACAACACAGATTTTTTAAACAGTTATATTTATTAAAATAATATTTTAATCACCAAACATATTTAGAAATTGAAAGATAATACAATTAAATGCAAGCAAAAAAATTAATAAAAAAAAAAAATTAATTACTGTTGTGTGCAATGTCTGTATGTTTATAACCACCTCAGAGGATAGTAGGGGTCACGAATCACTGAATTGTTATTTTGGGGGTTGCAAGCTGAAAAGTTTGGGAACCCCTGAGAAAGATAGTAAAGAGATTTGAGCTTTTGGATTTACAACATGGTAATTGATCAACTTCTGAAATACATCAAAATAAGGGGCTGTTTAACTGGGAGAACAATACAAGTTCTAGTAATCTAAACAGTGTGCAACTCATGTGGATAAATTCAATCAGCAGTTTCCATGGTGTATTTTATAACTATAATATTATGTTTTGCTAGTACTTAGCTGTATTTAAATGTCTAAAGCCTAAATGTCTAAATATACTTAATTTGTTTGAAAATACTAATAAACTGTGATTTTTGACAAGAGCGCATGTGATTCTCTGGCTCAGTGCCACACATTGTGAGAAGTAAGATTTGAACTTAGCAACAAATCAAATGACATATTGAATGTTCTAATCACACTGGTGTGATTGAATGTTCCAGTAACCAGCCAAGACTAATCACACCAGTATTATAGTATGCATAAAAGGGTTAAGTAGGGTTTGTCAGATAATTGAGAAAATTACCATTACTGTAGTTTGCAGTGTGTGTGGTTGGTATGCAAATAAGTCTGCTTCTGTGGTTTGCTGCATCTTTTAAATTAATTTGGCTTTAACGTGACTAGGGGCTGCAGAGACTCTAAATTCACTATAAAAATGCTAAATATTTGTTTAGAGTAAGGCATTTTCAAGTCTATGGGGCATTTAAAAAGAAATGAAACTCATATTTTTGCTAAAGCACTACTAAATTATTCAGTATAATAATGTTTGGTGTTTATATTTCACCCAAATCAGGTGTTTTCAAACTTTTTGATCCCCGCTACCCCAGCACTGCTGAGACAATTTCTGCTTGATAAGAAGTTACATAAGAGCAGATTAAATGCAAAATGAAATGAAGCATTCGCTTTAATCGTTCCCCCAACAAATTATTTTAATCAGTTGTTATTTTAGTGTCACACTCATAGTTTGGCTTCACAGGCACTTAGTTTTGTGCACATCATGTTATATAACCTTTATATAACTTAGTCTGAATGTTTTATTAATCACACACACAAAAACAGCAAAACAGAGCAACATTGGCTCTGTATTTTGCATTACCCATAGTATGTACGTTTATCCATTATGTAAAAGTTAGTAAGGTTCTCTTTTTTCAGTAATGATGTATTAAAAAAATTGAAAGTGGCATTTTTCTAAAAAAAAAAAAAAAATAGGCTGTGTATTAAAGGTAATATGTTGTAAATAATGTTCTGTTTATTGCACAGGCCAATTGTGGAGGTTTATGACCTTAACATACTGGCAAGAACCATGGTATTAATATTATTTTCCCTGCTTGATTTAATTTAATTATTATTTTTTTATTTAAATTTTTTACGGAATTTAATTTATTTTTAATTAAATTTAATAATTTTTTTTATTTATTAAAAATTAAATTAAATTAATTAATTCATTCATTCATTTTCTTTTTTGGCTTAGTCCCTTTATTAATCAACCCAACATTGTGAAACACCCATACACTCTCATTCACACACTTACACTATGGACTGTGGGGGAAGCCAGACCACCCAGAGGAAATTCACGCAAAAGCCGAGGCTCGAACCAGCTGCCTTCTTGCTGTGAGGCGATCGTGCTACCCACTGCACCACTGCAATTTAATTTAATTTTTTAATTTAATTTAATTTAATTTAATTTAATTTAATTTAATTTTTTATTTTTTAAATTTAATTAATTAATTTTCTTTTCGGCTTAGTCCTTTTATTAATCAACCCAACACTGGGAAACCCATACGCTCTCATTCACACACATACACTATGGCCAATTTAGCTTATTCAATTCACCTACAGCGCATGATAGAGCTCCTAGAGCACATTATACATTAATTTAATTTAATTTAATTTAATTTAATTTAATTTAATTTTATTTTATTTTATTTTATTTTATTTTATTTTATTTTATTTCATTTCATTTTCTAAAACTATCCAAATGTCAAATTCCATTGACTTGCATTTCATAAATCACAAAATTAAATCTTCATGAATGTTCTACTGAAGAAAAAAGTTACATACATTTTGGATAGCCTACATAGGTGAGGAGAGGTGAGGAAAATAACACCAAAATTAAAACCATCTATTGAAGCAGCACAAATTTGTCCAACATTGCTAATAATAGCAAATGTTTCTTGAGTAACATCATCACAGGAATAAATAAACTAAATATAAAAGATAGTAGTACTACTATAGTATATGTAGTTATACTATATATGTAGTTATACTATAGTTAAAAGCCAGGGGTTGCAAAACTTTTCAGCCCACAACCCCCAAAATAACATTTCCAGTGACTCGCGAACCCCACTATCCTTGGAGGTGGTTATAAACCTACAAACATTGCACACAACAGTGCAAACACACCAATAGAAACTATATAAACATGAGCATATTGACAACACAAAAAAAGTGCAAGAGTCTAACAACCATGTCATTTTTTAATATATATTTTTTAATTATTTATTTGTTTAATTTAATATTAACTTTTAAAAATTTGTATGCTGTTTATTCGTATTGCTTATTATTTGTATGTTGTATTTTTATCTATTAACTATTAAATAGCTACTATTTTTTACTCTTTTGTAGGTTATGGATAAAATATGGCAATACTTATAGTTAAATAACATATATAAGAACATTGTCTCGCGACCCCTCAGGGTGTCCCGACCCCCACTTTGGAAACCATTGGTATAGGCTACTATACTACCCAGCAGGCACACAACATAAAATGTTAATATTAGGTTAGATTAAGGTCATGATGTCACGGGACCAAAATTCAATGTCTAGCCAGCGTCTAAGGACAACGTTATTTTGACGTCCAATAACGACGTCAAATTACGTTGATATTTGGTTAGGTTTAGGTTGTGTTGGAAAATGACCAAAAATCCAACGTCTGATAGTTGTCATAGTGGTGACGTCCACACAAGGTCAAGGTGTAACAAGATTAGACATTAAAATTTGGTTGATTTTAGGTTGATTTTAGGTTGGACGTTGGACAGTGACGTCGGTCTGATGTTGGGTTCTGACGTCAAACAGATTTTCATTTCCAAACAAAATCCAACATCCCCACGACGTTGAGGTACAACGTCAATATGACATCATGTTGGCATCCTGTTCCTGCAGGGTATACTATTATATATTATACCATATAAGAATAACACATAATCTGTATCCATATAACTGAACATATTATAGTTAAAAACATCTTCACAATATAATTATGGAAAAAAGCACATTCAAATCCCTTGATACTATTGAGTAAATATCAAAAGAATTAACAATAATGCACTTCTCAATCTCTATTATCAGTGTGTGTGATCTCACCATAAAGACAGCAATGGCTCCTCCGATGATGAAGCCAGCGATGACATCAGCCCAGTGGTTTCGATACTCCACCACTCGATTAATCCCAGTTAGGAAGGCCAGACACATGAGCCCCAGAGAGAGCACCGGCTTGGCCAGCCGTGTCCCTTTGGCCTTCACCGAGCAAGTGATGTACATCTGAGGAACAAAACAGAGCCCTCTGTAATACATCTTCATCCTAACCTCTGTGTAAACGCTTTTCATAGTTCATTCATTCCCTGCTCACGTGTGGACATTATTTGTCTGGATTCACAGGCTTCATTTTTAACTGGCTTTCACAATAATAGACTGCACACTAACATACACCAATTAATGTATGTGGACTTTTGAATGTGTCTGATACTGGTGACATTCAGGTATGTTGCGAATGAAATATATTTACGTGGTTCAGTTACATGGTTTAATTTTTCCAACACACTGGCATTGACTGGAAGGGTGGCATTTGAGGACTATAGTCTGGTGGTATTTGTCCTGAATAAAGCCTTAGGGGAAAGAGGGAAAGCGGATGAGGGTGGGTTGGTGGTGGAGTGTCTGGCTCTGTGATTTCACTGTGATGATTTGATCAAGTACAAATCTTAATGTCTCGAGCAAGAAACACCAGCGGCTTTCAGACCGATTGGACAAGCTTCCTTTGAACTGTTCTCCAGTGGAAGCTCACATCTAAAACATTCAGTGGATTCGGTGACATTTAAATATAATTATTATTATAGATATAATGCTGATATAATGATGTTATTTATTTTTGTATAAATAAAATACAAATACAACACTAATTTATTTAAAATTTTTCTGCCACTGAAGTTTTACAACATGTGAATAATGGATGTGTGAATAATAGATGCTTAGAGTTGTTAAAGATTTAAGGTCAGATTTAAGACTAAATAGCAAGAAAACTAAAGGTCAGCAAGAATATTTGTTTCTATTGTAACATTTATTGATGTAAAACTCCTTTTGTAATTTGGTTTTGTCCATTGTACTTTCATTATATGGCTGTGGTTTGCTATTGGTCAATCTAATGTGACTTACAGGTTATTGTGCTGCTCTCAGATCAGTAAATGTCATCATACTCTACATGCATGAATAAATCAGAAAATTAACAAAAGAAAAAAAGAAAGATCCTTTCTGATTATTGTTGTTGACTTAAATAGTATAATTACATTTCTTATAAAGATTAAGCTTTAAAGGAGTAATTCTATCATTGTTTACTTGGATGGGTTAAAAGCAGAAAACCAAATTTGACTATGAGTGAAGGTTTACTTCACTCACTCATTCACTCACTCACTCACTCACTCACTCACTCACTCACTCACTCACTCACTCACTCACTCACTCACTCACACTATTGTTTATTTTAGAGCTTTTAAAGGTAAAGTGTGTAATTCTGTACTTCCGCTGTCATTGTGTCACGATCACCAGCGATCTTCTCCCCATAGATCGCTGGTTAACATGCACATTCACTAATGGACTACAAATCTGCCACCTAATGGACTACATCTTCAAACATGCACTACTCTCACATCACACACAACCGGTTCCAGATCTTCACTGATTACATCCCACAGCTGAAGCCGCTCAAGAACTGATTACACACAGTACATAAACAGCACACACACTCACTCCAGTTGCTGAGTCTTGTTGTCTTCTCACAGTCACAATTCCAAGCGTTACCTTGTCTTGTTCTTGCTGTGTTTGGACCCTCGCCTTGATTATCTGTTTCTCCCTGTCTGCTGCCAGCCTTGTGACCATCTGCCTTCTATATTGACTACGACTCTGGATTTCCTTCATACATCTGTTTGCTCCTGTATTGATCATTGCTTGCCTGACCATCCCTTAATAAAACCTGCATTTGGATCCACACCTTTGTTGTCATGTCACTTCCGTGGTTACACATTGGGGAAATTACAAAAAATAAAATATTGTAAGATACATATTTTCAAGATTACTCTGAGAATATATATTTTAGAATATTTTACTTTTTTATATGGGGCTTGACAGTAAAGATCTAACATTAAAATTTGGGTTCAGCTTACCTGTGAAGAAACTGTTTATCCTTGTTGTCTCTCTAAGTATACTCTAGCTTGTACTTCAGTAAGTGAAGCTGATTTTTCAGATGATTTTGTTGTTGTTTAAAGGTGCAGTAGGTGATCTGCCAAAATGCTAAACATTAGCATAATAGCTTTGAAAACACGATCCCTCCCCTGCTGCCCAAAGCCACGCCTCCTGAAATCATGAACGCGCACATTAAAGATGACAGAGACCCACTAGATCAGGGGTGTCAAACATACGTCCCGCGGGCTGGATCAGGCCCGCAAATGGGTTTAATCTGGCACGTGAGATGAATCTGCAAAGTATAAAAAAATTTTCAATAAAAGAAACGGCTGTTCCAACTGTGTCCATTGGATGGCGCAAATGCAAACTGTTTATTTCATCCGATCCAGAAGCCTGAATCAGCGTCAGTTTGACAGCCTTCTCAAAGAGAAAGACCACACCTCACAGACGGAAATCCAATATCTAGCATGCTAAATATTCCAGAGCAGTCGGCTGACTCGACCCCACAGGCAGTCAGATATAGTGACGAGCTGCACCAATGAGAGAGCATATCAGCATGAGCTGAATGGCCATCAGTTCAGTAATAATCATAACCGGTTATTATGTACTGACGTCATTTATCTCACATGCGATATGTTACGGTAGCTTACTATGGCGAGGGAGGCGAGCGCGAGTCTGTAAAACGCTCCAACTACTTAAAAACGCAGAAACTCTGTCTTTCACTGACACTAACAGCAGAAGCCCCTATTTCACTGCGATTGAGAGAATGAAAGTAAAGTCAATTTCTCTCTCTCTCTCACTGTGGCTCATTAGACTTGCTGGGTGTGACTTTTCCTCTCCTCTCGGCTGTTACAGCGATACTTTTGGATACAGACTAAGACGCGTGTCTGCAGAGTCTTCTCCACTGCGTCTATTATGGATCAGCTGTGATCGCTGCTGCAGTTTATATACCTTACTGTTTGTATTAAATGACAAAATTGTATTACAAATAGTATATAAATATATTTATACATTTTAATACAAGAATTGTTGTGCTGTGAAAATATAAAACTGTGTATGGAAAGCATTGTCAATGCACCGTGATGCACCGATATATCGGATTGAACCGAAACGATGGCATGATAATCGTAAACGAACCGAACCGTGAGAACAGTGTGGGTTCACACCTCTACCGGTGACTGTAACTTTGTTGCTAAATGGCTAACATGGATTTTATTGAGAAAATAACTGTGTTTATGTGCTTTTATGAAAGCTGAAAAACAGCGTCGATATGTTTGGAGCACTGTCTGAGTCCACTAGATACTTTCAGAGGTGCACTGAGCTCTGTGAGCTCATAAACTCCTCCAGAAACTTAACCTGGATGACGGAGGCTTTCAGTGGTGGTCTGACTGAGCCGAGCCCAGTTTGATGAACTGTAGTCTGTGTCGGCTGGAGGATTTTCCCCGGGACACCAACAACAGATGCTACGTTACAATCATGCCCCCACAAGAGCAAGCTCCTGACTGGTTAACACGGCGCGAATGTCTGCAGAAGTTCAGATTTTTGAACTTGAGCAATTCAAGCGTTAATCGCGTCAAATGCGCAAAACACTCAATTCGCACCGCGCCATCCGCGCCGCACCATTCGCGCAATTCATGTCATTCGCGCGTATTGTGCCGCAGGATGTGTATTCGCGCCTTTACATTGACTTAACATGTACATCACTCGCGATTGATGCTTTTTTTGCGTCTGGTGTGAACACACCATTAGAATTGCCATACTGGTCATTCTGACCGTTCTCATATAAGACGTCATATTGTCACGTCATATTTACATTCAAAACTTCTGTTGAAATATTAAAATCAACCATTAAACCATAAAAATATCAGCTTTTTTTTTGGTAATACAGCCTATAAATATGTAGTTAAGATACTAGAACACGCAAAGATCTGGGCCTCGCTTTCATTTTCACTTTCAAACAGGAGCTATTTCGCAGCACAGAATATGTTGTTTTGAAAGATATATCTGAAGTAAATTTATGTTTTTGCTATCAGAAAGTTGTTTATGTTAGCAGGACATTGCTAGGCAAAAAAATGCATGCATATTTAAAGTCACAGCGAAAAGTAGCAGAAATGCATGCAGTCATTTTGACCAATATGGTCAAACCGATTGATCCGCTGAAGCATCAGCTGACTGACAATGTTTTTAAATGCTCCCTTTAAAGCTTGAAAGACTGTCAGTGATGTAATCAGCACACAAGCAGCCAATAGTGTTCTGCTTTTTCTGACGGCTCCTCCCTCAAAATTTCATTGGCTGTGGTTTGGTAGCTTGACTAAGCTGTTGGGGAACCAGTTGTTGTCAGATCATGTAGTGTGTGACCCCCCTCTTGTGGATCATTTACTTAGTGTCGCGTAGTGTGAACACCACAGCGATTGAAAGACACAAAATTAAGTTATATAGTGTGAACACCACAGCGATTGAAAGACACAAAATTAAGTCATATAGTGTGAACGGCACAGCGATCTGCCGATGTTTAAAATCCTGTAGTGTGAACTAGGCTTAATTCATACAAGTTTAGTCGTACGAAAATATACGGTATAAAAAAGGAGGCGTGGCACCCAACCACACCCCTAAACCCAACCGTCATTGGTGGATAAGCAAATCATACTAAATTGCACGAATGAGATTGTACGAATTCAAATTAATTAGCTACTACATCAAACACTTACAAATTGCCGTGAGATCTATTGGCCCTTAGGATCCAGCTTTATGTTTTATGTTGATTGTATTAAAACAAAGAAAACAATCTGAAGTTGTTGTTTTTAAGTTTATATATACCATGATTTTACCAGTCCGGCCCACTTTTCCTCGATGTGGCCCCTGCACTAAAATGCACTAAAACTTTGCAGTACTTTATAATACTACAATTCCAAACGACAAATGGGTATAATATCTATCATGTTTTCAGTTGTATATTTAGCAAGCAAAACTTGTCATAATGTGCAATATTTCACGCATACAAAGATCTCTGGTCTCACTCTCTCGTGCACTTTGTTTTAAAGCAACTACTGTATGTTTCAAGAGTTTACACTTAGATAATGCTTGACTGTGATAGCAGGTTTGGCATGCTGTCCTGGGAGAGAACCCTAAGCTCGGAGATAGATGAGCCCAAGGTTCCCATGAGCATTAGGAGGGATACAAGATCAGGTATTTCTCGAGAGTCCCCAGTTCTATACTTGGGCCAATACGGTGGTTCTGATTGATTCAGTATGTGTGCGTTAAATGCTTGTGACTGTTATTTTAATTCACTTAATTTGTTTTTAGACTGAGGGAGGAAACCGGAGTACCCGGGGCAAACCTACGCGAAGACGGGGAAAACATGCAAACTCTGTGCAGAGAGTGCCAACTGGCTCAATTAGAACTTGAACCTTTGGCCCTCCCGCTACAAGGCAGCGGCGCCAGCTAATGAGCCGCTGTGTCGCCTGATTATAGAATTGAGGAGGAGGGAGAAGTGAAGGATAGAGAGGGAGGGGGGGGAGGTCCAAAAACGAAGATAGGAATGAAGTTTAGGCAGGATATTTATAGTAGTTTTAGAATGATCTGATAGGCTAGCTAATGATTAGCGATAAGGATCAGCTGTAGTCGATTATATCACGTCTTCCTCTCGAAATTAAGCCGCGGTCACACTGGGCTTTTCTCCCCATAGACTTCCATTCATACGCACGCAAATGCGTCAGACCGGAAATGCAGGGTCATGCGTCGAGTTTCGCAGGTTGCTGCAGTGCAAAGTTCAAGCTTGGTGAAGTCTGACCTGCGAAATCGCATCACTTGACTGCGTGAGACCAATCCAGGATCAAAACATGACCTCTCTGAACAGAAATTTAAAACATGGAGCAATCGCTCGCTTTTTTTAATGTCTAATCATCTTGTTTAATGCCGCCCCTTTCTCAAACTCTAGTGTGAATGCGGCTTTAGTTTGTGAAACTTCACTTAGTGCTTGGCTGGCGGCATGCAGGAATAACACTTATTACTGAGCCATACTTACATGCTATTTCAGACCGAATATATAGAGTAGCATAGTAAACAATATAGGGAGCGCGTCACAGGCTGTCATTGTTCAAAAATTAACTCATGTGAATATAAAACCAACTACACCTCAGTTAAGCAGGCTGGAGAGAATAGCGCTATTTACTTATGTTTTTTTGTTAAACTAAATAAAAATCTACAATATCGTTGCTATAAAAATTCCTTTATGAAATTGAAAATAGTCACATTAATCTTTAATCAGAAAATTTCAGTGGCTGATGAACATTTCCATGCATATAACCCACTCGTAAAACAACAAAATCTACATAAGATTAGCATGACTGAAAACATAACATTACCTGTCTAAAAGAAATACTTCAGCCATGGTGTCATCCTTCCTCCAGCGTGCCAAAGTAACTCCAAAATTCATATTCAATTTAGAGGTGTCCTATTTATTTTTATTTTATTTTTTTTATTGTACGGGTCTGGCTTGCTTTGCAGTGCCGTGCAAAGTTACGTAACGATTTGTGACAAAAATCTTCTACCCTATTCTACCCTACCTATCTACCATGTGCTCCCTGTTCTCTGTGGTGCCGCTGCACAACGCTGCAGCCATTTCAAAGACAACATTTAAGACATACTTTTTTAGGTGTTAAATAAAGATGCAAATACCTGCCATTTGAAAAGTGCAAATGTGAATACGTCACATTGTGTTTCATTTAAATACTCCCCTCCCATACAACGACCTGGAGACTTTTACAAATGCATGTTCAGTATGGTCAGATGCACAAATAGCTGTGTCCATAGCTGTGTTCACATCTACGTGTTAATTAAATACAGACAGTATTGTTTTAATGGCAAAAAAGACCACTAGCACTGATCCAAGTTGTTAAATCTGGCCCTGAGACTGTAAATGCACTGTTGTTTTACAATGGACAAAGACCACAGCAAAAGAAACTAAAACAAGGGTGAGCATGTAAATAGTAGCAGAATTTTCATGTTCAGGTGAAGTGCCATTTTAAGATTTCATCACAGGCAGAATGAGGTAATTAAGTAACAAGCAGCCCTCAGGCAGGCTAGATCTATCGATTTTCCTCCTCTCATCCAACTATGACACCATGCCATTTGGAAATGACAGATGAAAGTTTTTTCCCCTTGTCTACAGGGAAGTTATTCATTTTATTAGTGTCATCGAATCATTAAAAGAATCTCCTAGAAGACCAATTTAGACTTCTTGCCATCTGCCTTGAAGCTGCATTAAATGTGCCTATTTATAATGTAAATCATTTCTGATTTATTTAATGATTGGTGTCATGCAGAGTAATTAATCTGATTGGCATGATTAAGGTTTCAAGGTTGCTAGGTGATATATGTACTTACATCGTCCCTTTTTATTTATTTATTTTGCTGTTCTTGCTCTACAGACATTTCTGGCTTTGCCGAAAAATGTGAAGTATGCCATGTACTGTACATATACTTGTGACACTACTGAGCGTCGGATGGATGTGACTGTGATGCAGATACATTTCTACAAAACCCTGAGACCGCATTAAATCTAAGAGGTCACTCCAGATGTTAACATGATCGAAAATCAGAAAGCGAGGCAAGGCAACTTAAAGACCTTGGGAGAGCTGATGGAAAATGAAAATCAATTTTCTGTGGCCAAAATGAGTGCTGTGTGGCTGAGATGAGCCTTGTAGCTTTTTTGGACTTCAAGAATAAATGGAAAATGGCTTTTTTATGCTGATAAAAAACGGTGCCACTTATGAAACCCAATTCATGTCTGGATCAATACTTAAGTATGAATAAAAAGCTTCTCTCTTGTCAGAAGCTGATGGGGTGTTAGAACAATATCCTGTTCTGTGTAAATCACATCCTTAATCTTTACATTAAAAAATACAAGATGCTAAACAATGTAAATCTAAAAGCATTTTTACAACATACAGTGCATCCGGAAAGTATTCATATCACTTTTTCCACATTTTTTATGTTACAGCCTTAATCCAAAATGGATTAAATTCATTTATTTCCTCAAAATTCTACACGCAATACCCCATAATGACAACGTGAACAAAGATTTTTTTTAAATTGATGCAAATTTATTAAAAACTAAAAACCTGAAAAATCACATGTGCATAAGAATTCACAGTCTTTGCCGTGAAGCTCTAATTTGAGCTCAGGTACATTCTGTTTCCACTGATCATTCTTGAGATGTTTCTGCAGCTTAACTGTAGTTCACCTGTGGTAAATTCAGTTGATTGGACATGATTTGAAAAGGCATACACCTGTCTATATAAGGTCCCAGGGTTGACGGTGCATGTCAAAGCACAAACTAAGCATGAAGACAAAGGAATTGTCTGTAGACCTCCGAGACAGGATTGTCTCGAGGCACAAGGCTGGGGAAGGTTACAGAAAAATGTCTGCTGCTCTGAAAGTTCCAATGAGCACAGTGGCCTCCATCATCCGTAAGTGGAAGATGTTTGGAATCATTAGGACTCTTCTTAGAGCTGGCCGGCCATCTAAGCTGAGTGATCGGGGGAGAAGGGCCTTAGTCAGGGAGGTGATCAATAACCCGATGGTCACTCTGTCTGAGCTCCAGCGTACTTCTGTGGAGAGAGGAGAACCTTACAGAAAAACAACCATCTGTGCAGCAATCCACCAATCAGGCTTGTATGGTAGAGTGGCCAGACAGAAGCCACTCCCCACCTGGAATTTGCCAAAAGGCATCTGAAGGACTCTCAGACTATAAGAAACTAAATTCTCTGGTCTGATGAGACTAAAATTGAACTCTTTAGAGTGAATGCCAGGTGTTACGTTTGGAGAAAACCAGACACTACTCATCACCAGGCTAATACCATCCCTACAGTGAAGCATGGGGATGGCAGCATCATGCTGTGGGGATGTTTTTCAGCAGCAGGAACTGGAAGACTAGTCAGGATAGAGGAAAAGATGAATGCAGCAATGTACAGAGACATCCTGAATAAAAAACCTGCTTCAGAGTGCTCTTAACCTCAGACTGGGGTGACAGTTCATCTTCCAGCAGGACAATGACCCAAAGCACAGCCAAAATATCAATGGAGTGGCTTCATAACAACTCGGTGAATGTCCTTGAGTGGCCCAGCCAGAGCCCAGACCTAAATCCTATTGAACATCTCTGGAGAGATCTGAAAATGGCTGTACACTGTCCCTTCCCATCCAACCTGATAGAGCTTGAGAGGTACTGCAAAGAGGAATAGGCAAAATTTCCTAAAGACAGGTGTGCCAAGCTTTTGGCATCATATTCAAAAAGACTTGAGGCTGTAATTGCTGCCAAAGGTGCATCAACAAAGTATTGAGCAAAGGCTGTGAATACTTATGTACATGTGATTTTTCAGGTTTTTAGTTTTGAGTAAATTTGCAACAATTTCTAAAAATCTTTTTTTACATTGTCTTTATGGGGTATTGTGTGTAGAATTTTCAGGAAATAAATGAATTTAATCCATTTTGGAATAAGGCTGTAACATAAAAAATGTGGAAAGAGTGAAGCGCTATGAATACTTTCCAGATGCACTGTATGTATTTTCACAATATCTGAATTATCAGTAATAGACTGTGATAACTACAGTTTAGTTTTACAAAGGATGTAAACTCTTCAAAAATGTTACATACACAAAAACTTTAATAAACAAGTCAAATTGTTGTGAGGAATCCCATAAAAGGTGTTGATGGAAATAGTTTATAAAACAGAGCAATACAGAAATAAAACAACACTGAGCCAGAAGCTCCTTTTTATAGTGACCAACATAACTAATGGTTATACAATGTTCAGGATAAACACACTACTTTAGTATTCATAACTTGGTGAGTTATGATTCATACTGTAAGTTATGTTCTGTCACTTTGGATCTAATCACTATCAGATCCCTCCTAGATTAAACAGCAGCTAAATAATGTGTAAAAGTAGATCGTATACCAAGTGAAATGATACTTCTTGAAAACTCAAACATAGCATAAAACAGATTAGAACAATATATTTTGTGAAAGTTTCTATTTTATGTAGTTTTTGCCGTTTAGGTGCACCAGTCAGAATTAACGTGTCTCTTTCTAGTGTATGTGTATACAGTATGTCAGATTTACTCACTGCAACATAAAGAGCTGCATAAACGCTGATGGCTGCCTCTTTGGATGGGAAGGATTTGCGAGCATGTAAGATATCATCTTCATTGCCAGTGCAGGCGTCCTGTTGGCTGATGAAACGCACCACCTGTTGGCACCCCAGTGCTGTGTAGTTGGGTTTGCACACCGTCAGGAAGTATGGAGAAAGATTTCCTGTCACCACCTGCCCGGCATTTACAAAGATGTCTGTGGCAAACAGGCCAAATGCATACACACCTGAAAGAACACAAGACAATGTTTTAGCAGTAGAATCTGACATTTTATTGCTGTCCAAAGGTTTTGGTTTGGGGTTTGTAATGTTTTTTAAGGTCTTTTAAGCTCATTAAAGGGATAATTTATCCAAAAAGAAAAAAATCTGTCATCATTTTTTTCATTGACCCATTACTTTTTTGTATTTGTTTTGTTTTGCTAAACACAAAGGAAGATATTTTGAAGAATGTTGGAAACCTGTAACCATTGACTTCCATAGTATTTGTTTTTCCTAATATGGAAGTCAATGGTTACAGGTTTTCAGCATTCTTCAAAATATCTTCTTTTGTGTTCAACAGAACAAAATAAATGAATAAATAATTTTTGAATCTTATGTGAACTATCCCTTTAAGGCTTTAAGGCTTTTAAGGTTTATATCTGTTTTAGAGCAGCACGGTGGTGCAGTAAGCGATATCGCCTCACAGCAAGAAGGTCGCAGGTTTGAGCCTCAGCTGGGTCAGTTGACATTTCTGTGTGAAGTTTGCATGTTCTCCCCGTGTTCGCGTGGGATTCCTCCGGGTGCTCCGGTTACCCCCTCAAGTCCAAAGCCATGCGCTATAGGTAAATTGGGTAAGCTAAATTGGCCGTAGTGTGTGTGAATGGGTGTGTATGGGTGTTTCCCAGTGTTGGGTTGCGGCTGGAAGGGCATCTACTGCGTAAAACATATGCTAGATAAGTTGGCAGTTCAGATTAATAAAGGGACTAAGCTGAAAAGAAAATGAATGAATGAATGAATGAATGAATATCTGTTTTAACATTTAGAAATTGACTTTATATAATTACGCCCTAGTTTTTTAGTGTTGCATGATTCTTAAGAAATCATTTGAATGTGCTGATTTGGTGCTCAAGAAACATTTATTATAATTGTTGGTATGCAGCTTAATATTTCTTGCAGAAACTTTAATTAATAGAATGTTTCAAAGAACAGCATTTATTTGAAATACACTCACCAGCCACTTTATTAGGTACACATTACTAGTATTGGGTTGGACCCCCTTTTGCCTTCAACTGCCTTAATCCTTTGTGACATAGATTCAACAAGATACTGGAAATATTCCTCAGAGATTTTGCTCCATATTGACATGATAGCATCACGCAATTGCTGCAGATTTGTCAGCAGCACATCCATGATGCCAATCTCCTGTACCACCACATCCCAAAGGTGCTCTATTGGATTGAGAACTGGTGACTGTGAAGACTATTTGAGTACTCAACTCATTGTCATGTTCAAGAACCAGTCTGAGAGGATGCGCGCTTTAAGACACGGTGCGTTATCCTGCTGGAAGTAGCCATCAGAAGAAGGGTACACTGTGGTCATGAAGGGATGGACATGGTAAGCATTGACACGATGCTCAATTGGTACTAATGGGCCCAAAGTGTGCCAAGAAATTATCCCCCACACCATTACACCACCACCACCAGCCTGAACTGTTGATACAAGGCAGGATGGATCCATGCTTTCGTGTTGTTGATGCCAAATTCTGACCCTACCATCCGAATGTTGCAGCAGAAATTAAGACTCATCAGACCAGGCAACGTTTTTCCAATCATCTATTGTCCAATTGTGGTGAACCTGTGCGAATTGCAGCCTCAGTTTGTTCTTAGCTGACAGAAGCGGCACCCGATGTGGTCTTCTGCTGCTGTAGCCCATCCTCCTCAAGGTTGGATATGTTGTGCATTCAGAGATGCTCTTCTGCAGAGCTCGGTTGTAACGAGTGGTTATTTGAGTAACTGTTGCCTTTCTATCAGCTCGAACCAGTCTGGCCATTCTCCTCTGACCTCTGGCATCAACAAGGCATTTGCGCCCACAGAACTGCCGCTCACTGGATATTTACTCTTTTTCTGACCATTCTCTGTAAACCCTAGAGATGGTTGTTTGTGAAAATCCCAGTAGATCAGCAGTTTCTGAAATACTCAGACCTAAGTTACTAACAACCATGCCACATTCAACGTCACTTAAATCACCTTTCTTCCCCATTCAGATGCTCGGTTTGAACTGCAGCAGATTGTCTTGACCATGTCTACATGTTTAAATGCAATGAGTTCCTGCCATGAGATTGGATGATTAAAAACTTGCGTTAACGAGCAGTTGGATGGTGTATCTAATAAAGTGGCCAGTGAGTGTATAAACTATTTGTAACATTATTAATGTCATTTGAGTCCTTTCTGAATTGAAATATAATTTTGGATCAATCAATCAATCAATCAATCAATCAATCAATCAATCAATCAATCAATCAATCAACCAACCAATTCCTACCTATTTTTTTACAATATAAATGAACAATAGTAGTGTGCATTTGTTTTATATTTACTGTGCATTTCTTTATAATAAATATAATGCCTATTCATATACAAATCCAAAAAAAAACCGTGTCATCAAAAGTGTAGTCAAACTGAAATCACATCATGGAAAGCAAAATCCCATTCAGGGCTGCATAAATCTAAATTTTTCTTACATCCAAGCATATTGGGCACGAAAGCAGAGGAGCAGGACTCATATCTTAATGTAAGCGTGGGCAGCTTTGTCACATCGAATGTTGTCTATGAGCTGAGCTTGGTGAAGCAGCAGACTGAAACTAGTTTACAATGAGCACAACGGCTGTCAGTTTACTCACACAGCTCCTCCATCGGCCCCCACATTAACACGAGTAATCATTATGCTCCAGAGAACCTCGCATTTAACCACAGCACTGAATTTCAGCTGAGATCTTCGCACTTCTCAAGTCTAATCATATGGTTTTGTAATCAAACGCTAACACAAGCCAATGAATGTGCTGTGCTAGAACAATCCAGAAAAGCTCTCTTTAACACAAGATTACATTTTGAAGGGTTCACACTGAGGACATCGAACACACATTCTATAACAAGCCTTAGAAGAAATGGGTGAGCTGAAAATAATT
This sequence comes from Danio kyathit, assembly GCA_903798195.1. Classification (NCBI taxonomy): domain Eukaryota; kingdom Metazoa; phylum Chordata; class Actinopteri; order Cypriniformes; family Danionidae; genus Danio; species Danio kyathit. The sequence goes on from LR812520.1 coordinate 24,213,121, forward strand.
CAAACTGATTTATTTGAATATTTTGGCAAATTTACTGCCTGTTAAGATGTTTTCTGGTTGTTTGTAATTATTATGAATCAGGTTTTAGGCTGAAATGCCACTTTTTCAATAGATTCCCTGCAATTTTCTCAGTTGGAAAACAAACATAATGTAGCAGTGAACATTTGGGGCCCCAAACACACTGTACCGTTTCAGCATAGCAACTGTACACATTTAAACACACTGTAATGAAGTCTATAAATCCGTGTCTACATTAAAATCATTGTCAGTTCACCATTTATAAATTAATCCTGTTCTGTACACACACAGTGTATTCATTCACTGTAGTGACAACCAATTTCTGCTCTAAACTGTGTTCATTTAGTACTCTACTTACTAAATGAGAAATAATTGCAGTGCTCAGATCATCCACTATTAGACTTAGTGTATCCCTCTCAGGGGTGTCATAAAATGGAGGAAATATTGACTGAGTGCACAGAGTGCATTTAGAACCCTGAAATGTGGGGGGCCCTGGGCTGGCTACCCTTGAAGATCCTGAAATATAGTTTTCGTATTGAGTGAATGTCTTGTAGCTAGCTTCGGGCAAACCCACATGTTTGTGTTTACGCCTTCTCAAATTCAAGCACAGTATGAATGCAAATTTGAATGATTGCATTGATTGTTTAGGAATGATGCTAAATGCTTATTAGCTAAAAAGGGAGGGTGGTTTTGGTGGAGAAGAACTAATGAGTTCTCTGAACTTCTTCTCAGAAGTGTTTTTTTTAAGACATCAGGTGAGAACATTGAAAGGTTGTGTTGTGTGTTAACATTAAAATTGTTAGCAAGCCAGGTAACATAGTTTAGTAACTAGCCTGCATTTGTGTACCTAAAACTGATAAGAGAAACAATATATCCAAAAGCCAATGTTTACATTCTTTCTCATTCTAAACATGTAAATTGTCTGGACCTGGGACAATTTTTGATGAACAAATCTAAACTTGTTTTTATTAAAACAAATATAAATATGCATATAATAAATGATACTGATAATAATAATAACATTATACAAAAGCAAATTGTCATGAAAAAAAGCCCTCCGACATTAAGAAGGCATGGAGGCAGTGGTTTTTATATTTATGTAGAAAATAATAATTTTTGTAATATTTTAATCCTTTAATTCTTTTCATTTGTAAAGATATTTGTGTATTGCTCTACATCCTGTGTGTATTAAGCAATGTGTACGAGTTTAGGGCGCACAACTAACACGCCCTGCGCTGGACTTTAGAGCAGATTTCAGCTGGTCAATTGCGCAGTCTACTTTAGTTCCTCAAAATAGCAACACACCAACAATGCACCTTAAGACACCTCCTTTCTAGACTGAAACACCCATGAGTCCACAAAGCGGTGCAAATGGATTTACAATTTAAACAACGTGGGGCAAAACGGGAAAATTAGGGTTACGTTGGTCTGAAAATAGCAACAAATCGCGCCGGCTGTATGATAGGGCCAATTATGTTTGCACCAAACCATGCAGTATAACTTTTATTTTTATTAAATATTATATTAAAGAATTGAATTGCATGTTCTCCCTGTGTTCGTGTGAGTTTCATCTGGGTTTCCCCCACAATCCAAAGACATGTGCTATAGGTGAAATGGATGGACTAAATTGGCCCTAGTGTGCATGTGAATGACAGAGTTTCCCAGTACTGGGTGGCAGCTGAAAGGGCATCCACTGTGTAAAACATATCCCGGAATAATTGGCAGTTCATTCTGCTGTGGTGATCCCTGATAAATAAGGGACTAAGCTGAAGGAAAATGAATGAGTGAGGAATTGAACTTTTTTGCATGGCATTTGCCTTAAGTTATGTTTTCATAAATGTTTTTGGTAAAGACTAGTACTTTCATAAATATGATTTAATAGAAATATCACATTAAATTTACAATAAAGTACAATTGCTTGATGTAACCACTTTCTGTATGGCTGTATGTCTGCTATAAAAAGAAGGTTTTGCAAAAATATCAGAACAAAAGAGTAAAGTTTTGCTTAGCTAGTAAAAGAAATAGACCGATCATGTTCAACAACTAAAATAACTTCAGGGAGTTAAAACTCACATTTACACTACCAGTCAAAAGTTTGGGGTCAGTAGGATTTTTAAATGTTTTAAAATAAGCTTCTCCTACTCACCAAGGCTCCATTTATTTCATCAAAAATACAGTACAAATTGTAAAATTGTGAAATGTTATTGCACTATAAAATAAATGTTTAAAAGGAGTTTATCATTTAATTTAATCATTTATTCCAGTGATTTTAAAGAGGCATTTTCAGTTTTATTACTCCAGTCTTCAGAGTGACATGATCCTTCAGAAATCACGCTAACATTAATTTGTATTATTGTTATTATTAATTATTAATGCTAATATTATTATTATTATTATTATTATTTAATGCTAATAGTAATAAAAGCAAAAATTACTGGAGTAATAATTTCATTTGAAACTACATACAATGAAATGCAAAAACAAAGCAGTTATTTAAAAAAAATGTAATAGATAGTTAATAATTGAACTTTTTTTTTTTTACATTTAATAAGTGTCGCCTTGATTAACAGAATAATTTCTGAGGGGAACAATTTTGAAAAAAAAAAAACAAAACTGACCATAAACTTTTGACTGTGTATACTGTTACCCCCGGTTTCACAAACAAGGTTTAAGGCTAGTCAAGATTAAATTGCATGTTTGAGCTGTCTCAACTCAAAATAACTTGCAGTGAGATGTCTTAAAATACATCAGTGTCTTTTTTTTGTCTCCAGGTGCACACCATTAATATATTTTTCTGAGACCATTTTATAAATGTGGCTTAAATAGCCTAATTTATCTAAGGCCTAGTCCTGGCTTAATCTAAGTGCTGTTTGTGAAACTGGGCCTTAGTGTATAAATCACATGTAGTGTGACAAAATTTGTTAATTAAATATAAGCATTAGTATATTAGAATTAAAAAAAATCAAATCACAGAGAGCAAGATGTGTCTTGGCTCATTATTGTTGCCAGATCTATAAAAAACACAGATAAAAGCAAGCCCATAATAAACTTCATCACATACTTTATTACCTTCATAACTGGAAAGCTTTATTAGCCAAGCCCAAACACACTGAATAAGTTTTGCTTATGATAAATGGACATGGCAACACTTCAAGAGTGCACTCTGCGAAGCAGCCTTTTAAGAAATAAACAAAACAGCTGCTTCTGTCGACAGTGGTTTAGTCAAACATAAATTAATTTTAAACAACTAAAATACTAAAAAATACAAGTATATTTTCTCTCGATTATGTAAGATTATATTAAGATACTTAGTGAAATATCATGTTGAGCAGGGTATGCTTTCCTTCTAATGACTCCAGAAATGTGGGAGATAAACATAATATCAGAGCAAGAAAAATCCCATAGTTTTCCACTTCAACTCCTCTCTGCAGAAGAAATATTTTAAATAATTGAAGAGAATGCTTTGACATGAACCATGAGGGTATCGTCTGCCCCGCACAAGAAACTTGCAAGTACTGTATGTGCGTCTGACATCTCGATTCGCCTTTTCTTCTGAGGCATGCGCAAATGCACAAGGAAGGGAAGAAGTCTGAATCTACATTTGTCCTAATTAGCAGGCCCTAGTCTGAGAACACATACCAAGAAAGCGAAACGTCCTTCTGACCAGAGGGTTGAGGTAACAACAGTCGCCCATCACAATGATCTTCTCTCGGTTGTCTAGATCCTCAGACACATACTGCAGCAAGAAGAGCACGGACTCTGTCACTGTAATCTGCAGACAAAACAGCAGCAAAAGTCAAACGAGAGGCTTTTAATGGAACAATTCACTTGTTGACTTTCTATTTTTTCCTGTCTCTTTTTTTTTTTGCTTCTTCCTTGATCTTTACTTTGATCTAAGATCTAAAAGAAGCTAAAATGTAATTCTCTGGGCTTGAAGACAAAATCGAGAACCAGGCTGTATTTCAGCAATTTGTAACACCGGAACAGGCATAAAGACCAATTCATGAACACAATGGAAATGATTAGAAGTCTGATTTCGTGCCGGCCGGATGCCAGTTCCCAGCAAGGTCTTGAACTTGATTTTGTCAAACTGGCAGGGAACAGGAGGGTCAAAGAAAGTACGAAGGGAAAAAAACACTCGCAATTAGTGCTGGAAGGAATTGAGGAAATAAAGATGAGGAAGGCTAAGGGGGTGTGCTTGTGACAGTTTGATATATCAAAAGGTTTGAATCCAGTTCAACCTAAATTTATATATTAGTTGCCATGTATTAACACACTAATATCTTACCAGCTAAAATGGTCTTAAGTCAGTTATCTTTTGCTGTAATGTGTGTCAGTAGAAGTCATTTTACATTTCCAAATATGAATTTTGTATGCATAAGGAGTTTGCCAGCAGAAATAGCTTTGGCACTAGTTCTAGTGCTCTGTTTACACCAGACACGGGTGAAGCATCAAGCGCGAGTGATTTACATGTTAAGTCAATACAAAGATGCGAACAGCACATTTCGTGCGAATGAGGCGGTGCAAATGCTGAAGTTCAGATTTTCCAGCTCGAGCGTTTCAAACGTGCAAACCGCTCAACTCGCACTGCTTCATTCTCGCGAATCACCCGTTTGAATCGCTCGAGTTGGAAAATTTGAACTTCAACAGACATTTGCGATAACCAGTCAGAGATTTCTCTTGTAGGGCCGTGATTATGGCGTAGCACCTGTTGTGAGATATATCCAATTGCAGTCTCGCAGACCCACACGCGTTTCAGCACACACAATCTAGGGGCAAACCATATGAAGAGTTCAGATGCAAAACCCTCAAAATCCATCAAACCTCTTTTCTTGTAAATAAGCATTTTCTATCAGGCTCCTCTGACTAGGTTCAGGAGTTTCATTTTATATGTAATGAAAAGGTTATTAGCTAGTAAATAAAATACCTTTTTTTCAAAAATATCACTTTAGACAATTCTTTAGTTTTTAACAAGGTAAATTTTCTTTTGTGTCAAAAGCAGCTAAATCCACCAGTGCTTTTTATGCAAAACCCTCTAAATCCACATATTGGGATAGGGCAGTGTAATTAGCTGAAAATCACTTAAGATACAGTTAGAAATGTTACCAAACGTGAAACACCTAAAATTAAAAATATATAAATCTGTTAAGCAAGTGACGATTCATTCCGCTGTGGTAACCCCTGATAAACCAGGGATTAAGCAAAAGGAAAATAAATGAAATCTGTCAAGTTAGTGCATTAATCAATAACATTAAAATTAACATTAATTAAATCTTAACAATCTGTTGTCATTTCTGATATTGGGGATTTAGATTTAATGTAAGTAGAACAATGTAAACATTGCAAGCATTGTAAACTAAGCCTCTTAAATTCAAATAATGTATTGTAAAACATTATGAAACATCAATATCTGTGCATTGTCCATTAATATAAAAGCTTAATATAAAAAAAAACGTATCAGACATATAGGTAATATGAAGTAATGTAAATAATGTACAGTTTTATACATTATATTTATCTTTAAAAAAAAAAAGCTTAAATTAGCAAATAAAACACAAGGTCTACTGGACAAAAGTAGGATGTCTCTCAGACACTTTTAGAAGCTGTCATTCATTCATCCTCACCATACTCACAGTCTTGGTCTCTTTTTCGTCTCTTGTTTATCCTCATAGCATCCATGTGGGATAAAAGAATGGCATCTTAACTTCTTTCGTGAAGTGCAGTTGCCGTTTTCATGTATAGTAAATCGGACTCATTCAAAGTAGTGTCACTGCGCAAAAAAACGTTATGAATGAAACACACTAACGACTGTACAGTGTGTTTTCTTTTGCTTATAATGCACAGAGTTTTGAGGTAAAGGACGTTTTCACTTGCCATTCACTGACAGTCGGACAGGCTCATCCAGTTCATCAAACTCCATCTTTTAATATCGAATCTCAAGGGAATTAAAACAGTCTCCACATAAAAGCCGGCATATCAGCGCTGCTACACTGAAAACATACGATTCGATTCGCGCCTTCTGATTTGTTCTCGGGAGATAGCGGCTTTTGCTGTCAAAGGCAAGTGGCGGTTAGCGGCTTTTCCATACAAACTGTTATTTCCGAATGCGCTGACGCTGCAATTTAGATGATTTGAAGCAAAAATATTTGTTCAGTGTCATTAGCTAATTTTTGGGGGAAGTGGCATTTAGCGACTTTTGCATCTGAACTCTTCATATATGGTTAATGACGGTCAGGAGCATTATCGCCACCTACAGTATTTCACAAATATTGCGATCGAGACCATCTGTGAACAGTTAAGAGTTTCCCATTTCTGTGATTATTTCATTATTATATTGTAACTGTACGTTCACACCGAAAGCAGCGAGAGCGTCAAAGGTCGCTCTGACCGCCCTGGCGACAACGCTGTCTGCCTTGAGCTCCGGCGGCGAGAGCGTCAAAATTCGCTACACATTGATCTCGTATTTAAAGGAGCCGTTGCTGCATATCATATCAGTTACACTCCCGCATAAAACATGCTTTCTAGCGTGAAGGTGTTGCACACTTATTATCAAATTCACTTAACTACGGAAGATCTAGTTGCATGTGGTGTGGCTTTGCTCCACGATGTGTCCATATGCCTGAAATATTCTGAAGCAGCAATACTATTTTGTATTGTCGCATGAAATTCACGCTTTTTTTTAAGAAAAAAAATATATATAACATTGATGCACATCAGTAACTCGCCAGTAACTTTTTAAATCTATGTTCCAGTAAGAAAACATTGCAAATAATTGGAAGTCCAGCGACTGCAATAATTAAACCCTTGGGAACAACTGTGGTCGGACCAAAGTTCACAGTGACTGTGTTCTCTGACTCCTCTCAAGCGGTGGACTTCTACATTCCGATTGCTTGCCGCCGAACCGCGTCATAGCTCATTACCATAAAGTTGACTTGATTTCAACTCTCCTCGACGCTCACACCGGCGAAAACGCGCCGCGCTGCTCCTCGTCGCTTATCGCCGCCGGCTCCCATTGAAAATGAATGACTTCCGGCTACTTTGCCGCTCTCGCTGCTTTCAGTGTGAACGTACAGTTACAAACATTTTAACATCTGTGCAATATTGTTACTCATATTATATGAATAAAAATAATTAGTTAAACAGTAATGACTATTTGATTAGGCAAATAAATACTATTCAATCACTGGAGTAATATATTAATATAGTGTAATGCATTTATTAAATGTAAAAAGATTTGTATTACATATAAAGCCTATTAACTTTCTATTATTTCCATCGTTATAATGAATCCGTTATATAAATTAAACATGTCCAATTTAGATCGTTTATATAGCTCTGAAAAATGTTTCAGCAAAGTCAGCAAATGAGTATCTGCTATATGACTCTGTCAGATAAATAATGACTGATCATCTATGATGACTAATAGAAAACTGTTTAGTGTATTATATTAAATGGCGATCAAAAACAATGTTCCCCATTTGCCCGTCTCGATCACCATATTTGGGAAATAGTTTACACTATTGTCTATTCTTAACACTATTTATTAACATAATATATAAAAATATATTGATGACGAGGCGACGCAGTGGCACAGTAGGTAGTGCTGTCACCTCACAGCAAGAAGGTCGCTGGTTTGGCATTTCTGTGTGGAGTTTGCATGTTCTCCCTGCGTTCGCGTGGGTTTCCTCCGGGTGCTCCGGTTTCACCCACAATCCAAAGACAAGCGGTACAGGTGAATTGGGTAGGCTAAATTGTCCATAGTGTATGAGTGTGAATGGGTGTGTATGGATGTTTCCCAGAGATGCGTTGCGGCTGGAAGGGCATCCGCTACGTAGAACATGTGCTGGATAATTTGGCGGTTCATTCCGCTGTGGCGACCCCGGATTAATAAAGAGACTAAGCCGAAAAGAAAATGAATGAATGAATGAATATTGATGACGAGGTCTGAGAAGACATTAATAGCATTAACATCCGTCTTAACCATATATGGTTCGCCCCTGCCTAGATCGTGTGTGCTGGATTGTTGGTGCTGAAACGTGTGTGGGTCTGCAGCTGGATATTATTGCCTGTTGTTGGTGTCCTGAGGGGAAAACCTCTTGCCGATACTGGACAACAGTTCATCAAACTGGGCTCGGCTCAGTTGGAAGCACAGCTGAAAGCCTCCATCATCCAGGCATAGTTTCTGGAGGAGCTGATGAACTCACAGAGCTGGGTGCACCTCAGAAAGGATCTAGTGCACTCAGACACGGCGCCAAATGAATATACGCTGTTTTCAGCCTACCTAAAGCATATAACACAGCTATTCTCTCAATAAAATCCATGTTAGTCATTTAGCAACAAAGCTAGAGTCACCGGGCAGACAGAAGCTCTGCCCATGACGCAAATCCGCATCTATTGTAAAGTGAACTTGACACATGAGTGAAGCGAAATTGATGTGCGAATGAAGCGAGTAAACTCAAAATGTTCACGCTTCTATTCACTCACAAACAGCACGATTTATTCACGCGTTCCGCGTCTGGTGTGAACACAGCATAGTAGTAAGACCTTACACCATGTCACTCATTACAATCAGTGCTAACCAATAGCCACACAACACAAGGAATATATAAGCATACCATTCATTCATACATTTGTTTGCAGACAGTAATGCAGATGTCCATTTCTCAGTCTCAGAGATTGTAGCTTATACTTCTGTCTTAAAAACTCAGTATACGTTAACGGATGTTACATTATGTCACTCTCGCAATCCATGCTCATGATATAACATTGCGACACAGGTTCATTGGGGATATGTGCCCAGGGCTACATTTTTGGAAACCATGAAATATGTGGCCTGGCATTTGTCTGGATGCATTTTGTGTGTAAAACGACTGCTGCGGGCGGTCTGATGCCGCAAACAACTTCTGTTTCTGTTTCTTGCACTACTGCTGACCGCTTACCTCAATATAGAAGGCTTTTCCAGTGTAAACAGTTTGTTCAGTAGCTCATCTTGTACAGTGTCAGACTTGGGGCACAGAGGGGACCAGATTTTGAGACTGGAAAAGGACGGTTCCAGAAACCAGGTAAAACAAAGTATTTACAAGGAGTGGTAAATACTTTTCTCTTCTTTTGAAATTATTATCGGTTGGGTTAAGCAAAGGGGTGGTTGGGTCTGTTGATTGCAAGGTGACATATGCTGGACAAGTTGACCAGCTTCTAACAAACATGTTCAATTTGATTCATGTTTATTTATACAGCGCTTTTACAATGTAGATTGTGTCAAAGCAGCTTAACATAGTTCTGGTAAAGTCCAGATTTGAGAGATGAAGTTCAGTTTAGTACAGTTCAGTGTGGTTTAAATTTCACTGCTGAAAGTTCAAACACAGAAGAGCAAATCCATCGGTGCGCAGCTAAACAAGTCCCGATCTGAGCAAGCCAGTGACAACAGTGGCGAGGAGAAAAACTTAACCAATTAACGAAGTGAAGGAATATCTTTTTTTTTTAATGTGCAAGATGGATGGGTAAATGGCACGTATGATGAGCAAACGTGGCCCTATATTGTATTTGAGATTGTCAAAAATGTTCACAGTAGTCTCTAGTAGATTTGTAAAAAAAAACTGCAAGCAGATGTCACCTCAGCTACTTATTTGCGGTTCCCAAAAATGTAGCCCTGGGCATGTATCACCAATGAGTCTGGGTTGCAGCAATCACTGTAAAATGATTCGTCACACAATCACTTTAAAAAGGTCCTCAGCATGACACTTTTTTGCACATCTAACTTAAGAGATATTCTACACAGTACTTTAGCAATCATAATCGCTGTAAAGTCTTAAAACTAATAACAATAGGTAGCTGTAACGAGGAGGCTGAGACAATGTTAGAATCCATATGCAGAAGTTTTTTAAGGGGATTAGGCAGAGACATCAACGTGTAATAAGGCGAATAGTCAGCAACAGGAAAGCAGTCCAATCCAAACGACAAACACAGGAGCAAATCCAGAGAACATAGTGATAATGCAGGCAGTAGTTCAGTACAACAACACTCAGTCCAAATCAGATCAAAAGGGCATAGACAGAGAACGTACATGATCAAGGCAGGCAGGGTCATACACAGGATAGCAGTCATGGAGTCACTTGGAACAAACGCTTGGTAAGGCAGGTAAACTGGCAATACTTCACAAAGAAGCATGGCCTGAGCTCTCACTGAAATACAGCACAAACAGGAAGTAACCACAGAGGGAGCGGAGCTGAGTCAGTAGTCGGGCGAGGGCTCCCTCTGCTGGCGTGGCGTTACAGTAGCCCTTTCTTACTTCCTAAAAGAGAAAACAATGTTATCAAAGTTAGTGCTGTACACCAGAGTTATCCTTAGTGTGAACCTGGGGGATGAGCAAATTGTGATGAATGAGATCACATTCCATACTAATTTTCAAAAGGATCAAGAAGTTGTTAATCAATCTGCAATTGTATTGGAATTATTCACTAAGTACAAATATTCACAAATCACTCCAGGTATAATGATGCAGGCTGGGCAACAGAAATGGAGTTCCACATGCAGCTTTATTTAGTGAATGGTCAGGCAGGCAGGGGTCAAAACAAGAATTTAACATAAGTAGCAATGGCTATCCAAAAAGAGTAGTCCAAGAAACAGGCAAAGGTCGGGGCAGGCAGAAAACTATCACAATCAAACACGGAAGCAAGGAACACGGAACAATACTGAGCAAGCAATGAATGTATCTGTGGTGCTTAAATAGTCCAAGTAATCAGTGTGGATGATCTGCAGCTGTGTGTGTGAAATCAAGGGGTGATCTAGAACTGGTGTGTGAGTGCAGGGCATAATGGGATTTGTAGTTGGGTAAAGTGGTAGATTTGTAGGTCTCCAGCGATCTGCAACTGCTAGATCGCTGCTGATCATAACACCGGGCTAATTAGAGATCATTAGGGCTGCAACTAAAGATTATTTTAATAATCGATTAATCTGTCAATTATTTTTTCGATTAATCGATGAATTAGATTTTTAAAAAAAAGCCTTCATTTCCAACCCTTTATTCAAAAACAGAACTAACATCTTTAAAAAGTGCACAAACATGTTGTCCTTGAACATCCCTGAGCTGTAATAATAATAATAAAATAAAAAAAAACGTAATAGTTTTGTCCTGTTTTAAATCCAAATATCCAAAAAAAAAAATCAAGATACATACTAGACACATGAAATAGCATAATAAATTATGTCTTGTTTTCTGAAAAAAAAACACCTCAAAATCAAATGATTGTTTACTTAAAACAAGCAAAATTATTTGCCAATGGGGTAAGAAAAATAATCCTAATGAGAAATAATCTCAAACAGAAGTTTGGAAAAACTAATGATCCAAAAATGTGAGTGAATAAAAACCTGTCTTTGGTCAATGCAAAATGCAAAGTAACTTGTGTGTATGTACATGTCTAAAATATAAAATAAACATTGGGTGGTTTAAAACACTGCATAATTGTGATAACATATGATACGTCTTTCTCTGGCTCGGCGCCAGCCAACGCACCAAAGCTCAGTTTGAATTTTTCACATCATGCTTGTTAAGCTGGATAATAAGTAAACACCAGCACCAGGGACATTACGTACCTCACTTCAAAACGGAACAAAAGTAGGATTCTGTAGTGATTTACCCTGCTTTTGCTCCCTTTCTCCCCATCAAAGACTCCAACATTGCCGTGGTGCTCCCGCGTCATCACTTCTGCATATTTGGCCGTTAACACACTTTTTTTTTGTTTATTTAGTGTGAAATTCTCCCACACCTTGGATGATTGCACAGATTTCTCTGCCTTTGCCATGTATCTTTCCTCTAACGTTACCTCCGCTCGTTTTATTTGCTCTGTCCTGTCTAGAGGCGCCGAACTCTGCTGGCATCAGTGCGCAAAAGGCAGAGTGGGTTCACTCCGCTCCGCGCTCAAGTTTTTAAAAGCCTTTTACGTAATTATTTAGTTAGTTCTGGCCTGCTGTCTTTTTGATATATTCTAAAACAATCGTGCACTACAGCATATCACTAAGATAATTCCAAGACAACAAATAAATGAATTATAAATCATTACGATACAAAAGTAGGCTAACATAAAATGCAGTATTTTAAATGGACCAACATTTGTCACTTGAACAACATTTGTCCCTTTCAACAAATTTTCATTTAACCATTTTCACTTTTGTTTTGCTCCTGCAAAACCCTTTACTCAGGAATCTACATTTTGATTATCAGTTAACTTGAAGTTAGCTTTAAATATATTTAAAATCATTATTACTATAGTCCAGTAAAGGTAAAAGACTTTAATGTGACATTAATCATTTTATTTTATTTAAATTTAGGATTATGCTGCAGTTTGCATGTTCTGAAAACATTGCTTTCATTTTTAATGTTTAAAAATGATTGGGAGCTCATGAGCCACTTGGGTTGGCTTATAAAATCCTCACACATGTGTACGAGCTTGTACAACAGCAAAAATACCATGTATGTACCATGTATGCCTGCCTTTAGTATAAACGTTCACTTATTTGCTTATACTTGTCCACCTGTTACATTTCTACTGCAGTTCCTTGCTGTCTAAAGCTGTGGCTAAAACCCCTAGCTTGATCTCAGCATCATTTTAGTGTTTTTTTCAGTGTCAGTGTCCTTGAGATGACTCCTGAGGTAAACCTGGCAGAATTATAAATAAGATTCCAGCTCCTTACTGCCATACACCATATTTCTTTTACACTCTATTGCAGTTTTGCATTGGATATTGGAAAAACGCACTTTGACCAGTGGATTGTAGTTATAATGTAGTGAAAAATCTAGAATTCAGAAGGCAGACCCCACCACAAAATGTCTTGAGCCCTATTTAGTGGATAGTGGATATTTTAACCCCACTTCAAATACATGATTTTGTTTTAACTGTGCATTCTTCCTGTTTTCTTGCTACCTACATAGTAAAGTCTAGAAGGCATACAGCACATCTGAGGCTGCTGGACATGCGCACATCAATATAACATTATTTTTGTTATAGTTTACAACAATAATTACTGTTTCTACATTACTGTAAGGAGTAGGTTTAGGGTTGAGGTAGGTATACTGTAAGTTAAAGCACAATTATTCATTTATCAAGTAAAATAAAAAATCAAAAATCTTGTTAACATCCAGATGCTATCTCTGCTAGCATGTATCTCTGCTATGTTTTTATTTTTTTATTTTAGTTTGTCTGGAAGTTTAAGCAGCTCTAAAAACACTTTCAAGCTGTTTTAAGGTTACAGATCTACAGATCAAACCACAGTTATCCAAATAACTTGGCTAATTGTTCTAACATGCCTTAGCATTATAATAACCTAGTTTCAAGAGTTCACACTTAGATATTGCTTCATGCTATTAGCAGGTTTGGCATGCTGTCCCGGGAGAGAACCCTGAGCTCGGAGATAATTGAGCCCAGGGCTCCCGCCTGGTCGATTGAGCATGTAAGGGGAGTACGAGATCAGGTAGTTCTCGAGAGCTCCCCGTGGTAAAGGAAGAAAGGGGGAGAAGGGGTGGATGGGGGGTTTCTTCGGAAAACTTCACTAAGTTTTTACATTTCACTTTAGGCTGGGTATTGGTATCTTGCAAAATTGGTAAGAAAATAGCATGTTCTGTCATCATAGCAAATGAAAAAGAAATTAGTTTACTAATTAGTTATTAAAAAAATATATCTAAAAATGCTTAAAAAAAACTTCTCTTCGTTAACCACGATTTGGAAAATATTTTTTAAAAGAGTGAAAATTTCACAGGAGAGGAAATAGTTTGGACTTCAACTGTACACACACACACTGCAGTATTTTCTGATACACACAGCTCTGCTTGCTTTGGCTTAGACTGGAACCATTTCATTTGAAAAAATGAAAGCAGGAAACAGGACAAAATGAGTCTAAAATGTAACTCACTGAATTAAATTCTTATTTCTTGAAATGCTGTATACAGTAACACTGAATGCAGCACAATAATGTTATGTCAGGGGAATGAACACTAGCCAAGCAAAATCACAACTTTTTATGTTGTTTTGCAGCGGCACGGTGGCTCAGTGGTTAGCATTGTCGCCTCACAGGAAGAGGGTCGCTGGTTCGAGTCCCAACTGGCCCAGTTGGCATATCTATGTGGAGCTTGCATGTTCTCCCCTTGTTTGTGTGGGTTTTCTCTGTGTGCTCCAGTTTCCCCCACAGTCCAAAGACATGAGCTATATGTAATTTGAGTAACCTAAATTGGCCGTAGTGTATGAGTGTGAATGTAAGAGTGTATAGGTGTTTCCCAGTACTGGGTTGCACCTGGAAGAGGATCCACTGTGTAAAACATATGCTGGTACAGTTGGCGGTTCATTCCGTTGCGGCGACCTCTGAAATAGAGACTAAGCTGAAGGAAAATGAATGAATGAATAATGCTGTCTTCTCTTGAATGAACATCATAAGTAGCACTTCAAACATTTCGCACGTACATTTTCAGTTGCGCACAGATGCAGCTGAAAGGAAGAGTTCAATGAATCTGCTGCCACCAACTACAAATACAGTGGCCTATAGTCAAAAACGCATATGATTAACGAACGACAGCTTTAGAAAGCAAAAGTCGAATCCCGGACATTTTAGAACATTTAGAAAGCTGGTCGGATGAATTTGTTGAGAGTCAAAAAGGCACGTCTCTGTGGGTCTGCAGTGCGGGGTGCTGACCGGTCAGTTCACGCACGCACAGAATGAAACGAGTAAACGAGAGAGGATTTCCCACATCGATCGCAGATGTTTGGTTATATTAGGCAGATACAAAATAGTGTATAAGAATGATAATAGTAGTGAACGTGTCACTAAATATACTTGGGTGGCTGTTAATATACTGGGCAGCCTACCCAAGTAGTCCAAATTAATCGTTCTAATGACTCGTTTTGAGTGGTTCTTCTTAATGAACTGATTGATCCAGTTCAGCAAATCAAACTGATTCTTTTAAAATGATTTGCATTTCCAATAAACACTAATCCAGAAGTTACCTACTTTTTAACTTGCCTGGCACTCCCTCTAACATGGAAAAACAATATCGCAAGTTATCCACTTTAAAAATCATCAACTCGAGTCAGGAATCGGTTGCAGTGCTTTACTCGGAATAGTACAGAGAACCTGAATCTTTCGGACCGATCTGAGAACCAAGGACCTGTTAATACTGTGCATGCGTGACGTAGAACTTTCGGTTTTGTTTTGTTTTTAAATGCACAATATATAACAAACGGTTATATATTTAACAAAAACAAGTTTCGAGTCATTTAACTCAAGTCCAAGTCAAGTCTCAAGTCATGACAGTCAAGTCAAGTCGAGTCTTTTTTTGGACATTTGTCAAACAAGTCTCAAGTCCTAAATCATGTGACTCGAGTCCCCCATCTCTGTAAATTATTGTACGTGGAGAATATTAATATTTGAAACCCAGGCTCATTCTGATTACGTACCCCTATATACATTTCTGGAGAGAGCAAAATACGTCCCAGGAGCTTTGTTTTTTTGCAGTTTTTGTTTTCACAAATCCACCAGAGGCCACTGTGCATGCTTTTTGAGATCTCAAATTTCTCTCGCGAGTGCCATTCACGCCTGCTGTTCTCGCATAAATCCACCAGAGGTCGCTGTTGACTGACTGTCTAACTGATCGATCGACTGACCCTCCCTCCTCCTTCCCTAAACCCCAGAATCTCGGTGGCAGGCCAGATGACCATCAGGCCACCGGGAAATGTCCCGGTGCTCCCTATGGCCAGTCCGCCCCTAATGTTAAGTCAGGGAAACGTTTTTACGGTGCTTGTCTTCTCTTAAATGAACATCATAGGAAGCACTTAAAACATTTTGTACGTACATTTTCAATTGCACACAGCTTGTTAATACTGACATCTGATTGGCTAATCACAATTAAGTAGAACAGGAATTATTGTACATAGAGATATTAATATTTAATTTGCACGGTAAGTTAGTTTGATATAATATACAGAATTATTAAACAAAAGGAGATGATAGGTAGTGTTGTCATTTTTTTCCAACAAGGGGAAAGCTATATCCAACCCAGGCTCATTCTGATTATGTACCCCTATATACATTTCTGGAGAGAGCAAAATACGCCCCAGGAGGTACGTTTCTTTGCAGTTTTTGTTTTCGCGAATCCACCAGAGGCCGCTGTTTACGTTTTTTTTAGATCTCAAATTTCTCTCGCGAGTGCCATTCACATCTGCTGTTCTCGCGTAAGTCCACCAGAGGCCGTTGTTGACTAACTGACTGACCAACTGACCAATCCCCCCAACTTCCCCCTTTCCTAAACCCATCCAATACTATTTTAAAAAGCACCTATTGACCCGCCCATCCACTTCTCTAAACCCAATTGCAGTGTTTTGAAAAGCAATCCAGAAAAAGGAAAACCCCCTAATTTTTACCACGTTTTCATATTTTACCTCATTCTCACCCTGTTATTTACTTGTTTATTTTATTTTTTGGCTTTTGTTTATGTCTTACCTATTTCAGGAACCGTTCTTCTCCATACTTGAACCCAGTCATCGCGGTCAAGTCCGCTCTGCATCTTAAGTGACATACATTTGAAGCTAACTGGACAAACTGGTAACAGCGGGAAAGCTGATAAGTGCGAAAAGGGACAGCAACATACCACCCCATATCGTTTGTTTTAAAGACAAAATGCAGCCATTTGTAGCTCTGGCTTCATAATTCGTGATCTCCAGAAATGTACAGTTGAAGTCAGAATTATTAACCCCCCTAAATTATTAGCCCCCTGTTTATTTTTTCCCCCAATTTCTCTTTAACAGGGAAATATAAAAAAATAAAATAAAAAATAAAAGGGGGGTTAATAATTCTGACTTCAACTGTATATAGGGCTACGTTTTGAGAATGAGCCTATGTTGGCTATTTCTCCTCAATTTGAGCGCTGCCTACAGCAATATCATACAATTCCTGAAGATGAAGGTGGATTTATCTGTAATTTAGTTTTGTGTCAGTTAGAATTAACTGCATTAGAGCCTGGCACCCTTAATCCAATACTGCTACCGATGTGAAAAAACGCAGCAGGTGACAGGCGAACTTGTGAACTTGTGTGATAACTCAGCAGTGCAGCAAACTTCAGGTTACAACAGCAGTGATATCTCAATATTAGCATGGCTGAGTAAGCTTTTGAAGTGGGAACTTTAGAGGATATATCACTCTGACATCACTTGTTAGAACTGCAGTCTGAATCTCTGCTCTTTATTGATTACATCTGCACAGCAAGCTCAGACACTCCGCATTTATTAAACATATACACTTTGAGTTGGAAACTTAGAAGCTTCATATAAATGATGTGCAATGGTTGATTCTTTCTCTACGATGCATCTCACAGAATGACATAGTTGTTGTTTTTGTAATTGCTTTCATGACACATTCCTTTCGATCATTGTAAAACAAATTCATAAATTAGCAAATTCTGCAATTTATGAACTAGAAGGTTTTTATTATTAAACCTAAATATGATCTGATATTTATTTTAAACAAGAAATTACAAATTTGTTCACGGCTTTTACAAGAAGAATTCATATTTGTGAACAAATGCCTTTTGCATGACTCACTTTTCACTTCTAATAGACATCATGTCATCTTGGCCCATAAATGTCAAACAGCCCAGCCCGATGAGTGAGACAGTTCCACTAACCGTCATATATGGGCCATACAAGAAGTCTTTAATTTATTTTTCATTTGTTTTCAGATTCATATTTAATATGAAGTATGACAGATGCAGCCCAAAGGAAGAGTTCTATGAATCTGCTGCCACCAACTACAAATACAGGGGCCTATAATCAAGTAAATCTCATTCATTCATTCATTTTCCTTTGGCTTAGTCCCTTTATTTATCAGGGGTCGCCACAGCAGAATGAACCGCCAACTTATCCAGCATATGTTTTATGCAGCGGATGCCCTTCCCGCTGCAACCCAGTACTGGAAACAAGCCAATCTCCTCTTTTATAAAAAAATTTAACTATAAATGGGGAAAAAGGTATTATTACTTATTACCTGCTTATTATTAAGATATTAACCGTTTATTAGCACCCTATTAACTAATAATAAGCAGCTAATTAGTAGTTTAGTTGTTTATTGAGCTAAAAGTCTTATTAAAGTAAAATAAAGTGTGAACAAAAAACATTTTAACTAGAACATTTATGTTGAGCAGATTTACTGGTAAGAGTTTCAATTATGGTGACATGGTTTATACATGTTCACTACACTTACTACAGTAATTCCAATAGATTATGCATAATTACATGTTACTTACCCAAAATGTAACCCACATTTTTACCCCAACTATATAGCAAGTACAGTGCTCAGCATATATAAGTAAACCCCTCACAAATCTATCTTTTACATTTCCACTGTATTTTTAATAGGAAGCTATACGATATTGTAGTTGTGCATATACTGTACATTAGATTAGTCAGTACTGAAGCCAAATCTGGAGCTTCATTCATTCATTCATTTTGGATGGACCGCCAACTTATCCAGCACGTTTTTATGCTGCGGATGCCCATCCAGCTGCAACCCATCTCTGGGAAACATCCATACCTTCTTGCTGTGAGGCGACAGCACTACCTACTGCGTGACTACATCGCTCAAATCTGGAGCTTATCTAACAAAATAACTTACGTTAATGGTCCAAAAACTAGTACAGCCAAATGTATATGTTATAGAAAAATATTAAATACAATTTTTAAAAAGAGGAAAAACCAAGAGAAGCAAAAAATTGAAAATTTTAGTTGAAATTTTGTATGTTGTAATTTTTTTGTATTATCTTTCAATTCCTAAATATGTTTGGTGACTAAAATATTATTTTAATAAATATATCTGTTTATTAAAACGGTTTTGTTTAAATACACCAAAATACATTGCCAATATTCACTGAGAAATGGAGAAAAATATTCATTTTCAAAATGGGGTGTACTCAATTATGCTGAGCACTGTACATGTAATTGATTAATAGTACTCAGTAGTTAAATGAATAGTTAAACTGTAATTATTCATTAATTAATTTTCTTTTTCGGCTTAGTCCCTTTATTAATCTTGGGTCGTCACAACAGAATGAACCGCCAACTTATCCAGCATATGTTTTACACGACGGATGCCCTTCCAACTGCAACCCATCTTTGGGAAACATCCATACACACTCATTCACACTCATACACTACAGACAATTTAGCCTACCCAATTCACCTGTACTGCATGTCTTCGGACTGTGGGGGAAACCGGAGCACCCGGAGGAAACCCATGCGAATGCGGGGAGAACATGCAAACTCCACACAGAAACGCCAACTGACCCAGCCGAGGCTCGAACCAGCGACCTTCTTGCTATGAGGCGACAGCACTACCTACTGCGCCACCGCGACGCCCCCACTGTAATTATGTGACCTTAAAATAAAGTGTAAATGATTTACAATTTTACAAACAGAGGCTGTACAATATTGGAAAAATTGGACATTGCAATATTTTTTTACTGCGATATTGTGGTATACTGTATCTACTGTATATAGTTTCACCAAAGGATTAAATAGCACTATTTGGAAAGTATCTATATAATCACACTTTATTTTAAGGTTCAATTCTCGCTAGCAGACCATTAAATATAAGTTTTGCTTCAGTAAACTCCTAATTTGCTCCTTATTAATATATATTAAATTTGTTTAGGTATGGGTTAGGGATGTAGTGTAGAATAAGATCATGAAGAATATGTAGATTATAAGTACTAATAAGCAGCCTATATCTCAATAACATTTATGCTAATAAGCAAGTAGTTAATAGTGAGAAATCTAAACTCTCCAAAGTGTTATCAAATGTGTCGATGTGACTATTGCAGATGCACACATTGCGATATCGATGCTGAAACAATATATTGTGCAGCCCTATCTGATATGCAAGTTTGGTTTATTTGTTTGCTTTGAAAGAGATTTTTTAAGCTTCTGTTCAAAGGGTACACAAGGTATGAAGACTTGCATGGCCTAATATAACATAAATGATGTCTCTTACTGAAAAATGATGTAGAAACCCAATAGAAGATTTATGTTGTCTAAAAATAATTGATTTAAAAAAAAATACATTTATTTTGCACTATTAAGAAACAGAACCAAGTTCAAATCAAAATAGTTCGGTAAGTACTTGAGTATTTTATACACTCACCGGCCATTTTATTAGGTACCTAACTAGTACCTTCAGAACTGTCTTAATCCATTATGGCATAGATTCAACAAGGTACTGAAAATATTCCTCAGAGATTTTGGTCCATATTGACATGATAGCATCACGAAGTTGCTGCAGGTTTGTCGGCTGCACATCCATGATGCGAATCCACCACATCCCAAAGGTGCTCTATTGGATTGAGTTCTGGTGACTGTAGAGGCCATTTGAGTTCAGTGAAGAGAAACCAGTCTGAGATGATTCGCGCTTTATGACATGGCGCGTTATCCTGCTGGAAGTAGCCATCACTGTGGTCATAAATGGATGAAGATGGTCAGCAACAATACTCAGGTAGGCTGTGGTGTTGACACAATGCTTAATAGGTACTAATGGGCCCAAAGTGTGCCAAGAAAATATCCCCCACACTATTAAACCACCACCAGAACTGTTGATACAAGGCTAGATGAATCCATGCTTTTATGTTGTTGATGCCACATTCTGACTCTACTATTCAAATGTTGCAGTAGAAATCAAGACTCATCAGACCAGGCAACGTTTTTCCAATCATCTATTGTCCAATTTTGGTCAGCCTGTGCAAATTGTAGCCTCAGTTTCCTGTTCTTAGCTGACAGAAGTGGCACCCGGTGTGGTCTTCTGCTGCTGTAGCCCATCCGCCTCTAGGTTGGACGTGTTGTGCGTTCAGATATTGCTTTTCCGCATACCTCGGTTGTAACGAGTGGTTATTTGAGTAACTGTTGCCTTTCTATCAGCTTGAACCAGTCTGGCCATTCTCCTCTGACCTCTGGCATCAACAAGGCATTTGTGCCCACAGAACTGCCGCTCACTGGATATTTTCTCTTTTTCTGACCATTCTCTGTAAAGCCTAGAGATGGTTGTGCATGAAAATTCCAGTAGATCAGTGGTTTCTGAAATACTCAGACCAGCCCGTCTGGCACCAACAACCATGCCACTTTCAAAGTCACTTAAATCACCTTTCTTCTCCATTCTGATGCTCGGTTTGAACTGCAGCAGATCATCTTGACCATGTCTACATGCTTAAATGCATTGAGTTGGTGCCATGTGATTGGCTGATTAGAAATTTGCGTTAACGAGCAGTTGGACATAATGTACCTAATAAAGTGGCCGGTGTATATGTCATGTTTTTTCTACATATTTATTTAAGAGACATTTACATTACAGTAAGTCAGGATTCCAAAGTTCCATGTAAGGGGTGTCGAGGCACAATTCAATGCAAATCACAATACGATTGATACCACCACAGTATTTTAAGCCAAAATAAAAAAGATTTTTCTTCATTGTTATTACTTCCAATACACATGCAAACAATACAACTGCACTGTTGATTAAAATGCTAAATTTGCTATGGACGTGATTTGGTTCAAATACTTTCAAAGTCCTTCAGACTTAAACTTGGTCCTGTTCCCAATGCACAGTGATCACAACAGACTACAAATAATCATGATTCTGAAGCTGAATTATGAATTACGTTTGAAATAGAATGACTAAAACGTTTGCACTCTGTTACTATGTATGAATAATTGAAACTGAAATAAATAACGAATTGAATTTGACCTATACACCAAGGCTGATACCGAACCATGAAGTTTGTGTACAGCTACTCCTCCATGGTAAAGTCTAGATGGGATACAGCTGTAATACTAAGATCAATGAAGCATCATTTTTATGACATTGTACAACAATAATAAATTTTTTTACAAAGGGTTGGCTTTGGGGTTGGTGTAGGGGTAGACGTTAATGAAGTACAATTTAATGGGCAATTTAATAAATAATATGAATAATATTCATTCATTCATTCATTTTCTTTTCAGCTTAGTCCCTTTATTTATCAGGGGTCGCCACATTGGAATGCCAACTTATCCAGCATATGTTTTACCAGCAGATGCCCTTCCAGCCATAACCCAACACTGGGAAACACCCATACACTCTCACATTCACACACATACACTATGGCCAATTTAGCTTATTGAATTCACTTATAGCGCATGACATGTCTTTGGACTGTGGGAGAATCCAGAGCACCCGGAGGAAACCCACGCCAACACAGGGAGAACAGGCAAACTCCACACAGAAATACCAGCTGACCAAGCCGGGGCTCGAACCAGCGACCTTCTTGCTGTGAGGCAATCATGCTAGCCACTGCACCACTGTGCAGCCAATATGAATAATACTCAGTATAATTACAGTTTCAGCTGTAGTGTGATGGTTGGGTTTAGGGTTGGGGTAGGGGTAGATGTTGATAAAATGCAATTAAAGGGTCATTTAATAAATAATATAAATAATTATTGTTAACTTCTGGCTGTATCCCTTAATAAATTATACATTTCCTATAAATTTCAGCTGTATGACTTTTAGCAAAAACCCACCCCTACTATACATTACTTGAGAAAAATAGTAAGTACAAATTAGCAGTTTTTGAGAAACAGTAGGCAAGAAGTACCCGGATAACCTATTTACAACTTTACAATCACATGAGGCCATACAAGAGAATATATGAAATGAATAAACACAACCGAAGCCAGTAGGTCATCATGACTTAATGACAACATGGCGGATGAATCTGGTTTTGTATAAATTAAATGTGAACTGCAAAGTCAACTTAACATTGCATATCTTGTGATGTGACTATAGCGGATGCACACATTGCGATATCGATGCTGAAACAATTTAATTCATACTAATACCCATATTCTTACTCTATATAATATACTACTTTAATGGTCATGGAGTAAATTCAAATATAGTATCAACTCAGGTCATGATTTCAGATGCTACCTAAGACTATGTTCAGACTGCAGGCAAATTGATGATTTTTTTTTTAGGTCAAATTATATCTTTTCAGACTGTCTTCATCGTTATCTGCATGAGTGAGAGAGGTCTTATTAAAATCACTTCATTTTGCAACCGAATACATGACAATTGTTTAAGTGGTTGTACTTTAAACAGACAAACAATAATAAAATATTCGAATGTAAAGTAACAACGTATAGACCTCGCTGTATACAAATAAATGCAATTAATATTTGTTAAAGCAGAAAACTTGCTTGAAATGCTTACACAGACACAGGTCCTAAAATCATATGCTGTGGTGATACAGTTAAACACACATAATTCCTTTTGGTACATAATTCGTCACTTTAGATTTATAAGGTTCTATCTGACATTTTTGTCAAAATTAAGTTATTCACATATTTTTATTAAATGAAATCTTATTAACATTATGTGATGTTTTTGTATAAGTTGTTTACATTTTAAAATTTTTTATTTAAAAAACAAAAACGATTTATTTACAAAGTTGAACTCTAGCTCGGCTCTATGAGCTTCTTTCTGTGAGCCAATCAGCATTTTTAATGCACGCACGAGGACCAATCAGAATCAGCTTTCTTTGTCATTTCGCTGGACTACTCCACTGACAGCGGGAAAGACCAGAAAGAAAAAAAAATCACACAAAATCAGAGTCAGCTAAATAATGCCGCACCACACAACATTGAGATGTGTGTAAATGTGATGATTTAGAAGCATTTTTGACATTGAGATGAAATGTTAAATTTTACATTGTTGAAAAAGAAACGAATATTAAAAAAATGTATATAATAAATGTGAAATATTTATATTTGTGTATATATAGACAGTGAAACATTTTTCAGTTTTTTCTTTTAAAGTCTTTAAATATTAAGCCTTGAAGGGCAAATGCTTAAATAATAATTCAATAAATATAATTAAATATTTCATATAAAGCATACAATTAAATAAATATTAACATATTAATTGGATAAAATTAACATCTGCACTGGAAAAAAATTTTTAGCACAGCATTGTATGCTTAACAAGAAAAAAAAAATCATCCTAAACCATTAAATAAATGTTATAGAAAGCCAAAAAAATTATACTTTCTTAAGCATCAACATATTGTTACAACACCAATTATATATATTTGTTGGTTGTATTTCTTGAAAAGTAATGCTTCAATGAATGATCTGCCACATAGAACCTTATAATTCCAAGTGGAAAATGACTTTTCAGAATTAGAAGTTTCTATCTGCATTTACCGTGTTTTTTTTACTCCAATTTGCAAATGTAAGAGAACTTTGATAATTTACATTTAGAGTACATTTAGGGTCTCTGTCATGTTAATGTATAAACGAGAACTGTTACACAAATGTTCTTTGCTATATGGAATGCAAAAACGTTTAAGCTCAATATCTCAAAAACATTGAGAAAGCAGATAGAACCTTATAATTCCAAGGTGACGAATTGACCATAGCTTATACATGTCATTTTATACTGTTCTTTCAGGATGCCTTTGCTGTCAGTATGTCCTGACCAAGTTGTATTGTCTTTGTAATCATAATGCTTTATTTTTGTTTGCTCAATGTGTAGCTGAAGTGTTTTTTCCCCTTTTCAGGGCCCTAATGTTGTGATGACCTTTTTGTTTTGGTTTACTGAGATGGTGGTTGCTATGGAGCGTCATGTTGTTTTTTGGGGGAAAAAAAAGAAAACAAGAATAAATGACACACATTCGTGTGCTCAAGTAGAAAATCCATCTATGATGATTTATTGAACCTTTCTACAATGCAAATGACTTTCTCTATGTTATGGTTAAATTTTGTAATAACTCCACAAATAGCATGTTCTGAATCTGAACTGTTGTGATGATCAACCATAATTCAGACTCAACACTGCAGATCCTGCGTTGTGACTTGAAGATGCGCACATTGCTTCGATGCTGAAACTATATATTGTGCAGGCCAATCCTGTGTCCGGCAAATTTTAAAGGCATAGTTCACCTAAGAATGACAATTTACTCACCCTCAAGGTTTGAAACCTAAATGAGTTTCTTCATTCGTTAACACTTTACAACAGTACATGAATAATGATATATTAATATGTAAACTAAACATTACTTTATTATGAATTAATGATGAGTTAAGGTGTGAAATAACTTTAAAGAGCCCTTATTATGGGTTTTTGAGAATGACCTTCCATGAAGTGTGTAACACAGCTCTAAGTGAAGTGAAATATCCAGCTAAGGCTTAAATCTGAAAGTGGACAGTGCTTAAAAATATTGATTCGTTTATAAAAGAGTCGATTCCTAGTACTTTAAATGAATCGTTTTGATAACGAGTCTAGCCGTTTCGTCGTGACGTCGATACGAAACTTCGCCCAGTTATTGCGCTCTCAAAAACCTCAGCATTATAGCCCAGCCTTGTGCTGTTCGAGTGCTTCTGGAATCTACACACAACGGAGAATTCATCTGCCTTTTTTTAAAGGAAGGATCAGAAAAGACTATTGATGTAAGGGACTATGTCAGAACATGGAGCAGTGCATCTGAATCAGTTCCTCCATATCACAAGTGTAAGTAAGTGGTTAAAATGGTTGCCTCCTTGCATTTTCTAGCTTGCAAATTATGTATTTAATTGTGTTTTGTTACTTGTAACCGCTTGTACTGTATGGTTAACTCTTTATATTCTCATATAGCGTCTAAAGCCACGTTGAAAACGCGCCGCATGGCGCTTTGTTTACGGATTTAATCCGTTTATGAGCCTGCGATCCTCTGCTGTTTGTCATTGCTATGGAGACCGGAGGATTAGGTTCAGGGTGAGGTGTCTGAATAACAGTCAGGGCTGGAGCAAGCTGGACTGGTGCTCTAGGCGATCGGCGATCACGCTGCCCTCAACCCGAAAGTGAAAAAGAAAGTGACCGGTTCACGGTTAAAAGTGAGGACCGGGAGGGAGGGTGTGGGTGTCGCGGATGAAAGTGAGGACCGGGGGGGAGGTGGTTAGCGGACGCCGCCCTCACTATGGACGCACCGGCCCTGATAACACTGGTGAGAACCGGGTACTGTGTTCTATGGTGTTAGTAACTAATGTGAAGTTGTTTCTTTAATATATATTCATTGTATTTTGTTTTTGAATGTTTCTGTTAAAGACTTTTATTTTGTGTTGTGTGTCCTCTGAGGAGGAGGGTAATGTGTGTGTGTCTGTGTGTGTGTGTGTGTGTGTGTGTGTGTGTGTGTGTGTGTGTGTGTGTGTGTGTGTGTGTGTGTGTGTGTGTGTGTGTGTGTGTGTGTGTGTGTGTGTGTGTGTGTGTGCATGTGCGTGTGCGCGCGCGCGCGTGTGCGTGTGTGTGTGTGAAGAGCAGGTAGAGTGTTAGTCGTCTGTATTTACATTCACCCACTGGCAGCCAAAATTCACTAATATGAAGCTTGTTTGCACTCTGACTACTATATTGTTGACAAGCTGTGCGGGGCATTTCACTCTGTCTCGCGCTGAAGGCTGTCAGTGTCGACCAATAGCAACAGGCTGTCATCGGTCCAATCAGCGCAGATTAGCTTCGCGCTAAGGAGGGGTTCGGGAACAAATGAATCGCTGAACGATTCATATGGGAGTCGCTGGGATAATTAGGTAAAAATAAATGCATGTTATAAGACCATGAAAGTGTTTTTTGACCTTGCATGCATATCAGCCTGATGTTGGAGACCCTTACAACCAAAATATGACCCTATTTAATGTATAACAGGGGCTCTTTAACTACAACATGAGTCAAAAGAGTTCATGAGTAAATAACAATTACCTTAATTACTTGTTAGTACATATTGTTAAATAATGCAATAATTAACATTTAGGTTTAAGCTACAGTTAAAGTCAGAATTATTAGCCCCCCTTGGATTTTTTTTTTATATATATATTTCCCAAATGATGTTTAACAGAGCAAGGAAATTCTCACAGTATGTCTGATAATATTATTTTTTCTAGAGAAAGTCTTTTGTTTTATTTGTTTTATTTCGACTAGAATAAAAGCAGTTTTTTTATTTTTTTTAAACCATTTTAATTTCAAAATTATTAGCTTTAAACTAATTTTGTTTTCAATAGTCTACAGAACAAACCATCATTATACAGTAACTTGCCTAATTACCCTAACCTGCCTGATTAACCTAATTAACCTAGTTAAGCCTTTAAATGTCACTTTAAGCTGTATAGAAGTGTCTTGAAAAATATCTAGTAAAAATATTATTTACTGTCATCATGACAAAGATAAAATAAATCAGTTATTAGAAATGAGTTATTAAAACTATTACGTTTATAAATGTGTTGAAAAAATCAGCTTTTCGTTAAACAGAAATTGGGGAAAAAAATAAACGGGGACTAATAATTCAGGCGGGCTAATAATTCTGACTTCAACTGTAAATGTAACTAACATAAACTCATGAGCTGTAAATGTATATTTATATCATGACTTTACTTAGAGGGGCACATCACCATTAACCCATTCTGAACTACTCATGAACTGTTCATGTTGATGTTGACAGAACACTTTTCGGTAACACTTTAGATTAGGTCACAATTCACTGCATTAACAAACCATTTACTAACACTACTAGCCTAATAAATGACTAATTAGCTGTAGGCATGGGACGATAACCGTTTTCAAGGTATACAGCGGTTTGGAAAAGTCAATGTTTTAAAACTGGCAAAATTTTCTGTTTTACCGTTCCTACAGTTATATGTTCCAACGTTTTAAGTTTTTTAGGACAACAGTATCTCCAGTTGAAAAGATCCCCAACAATGCTGTTTAAAAATTTGTAATGAAATTTGTGTTTTTGAAACTAATGAAGACAGCAGGAGCCATGTTTACTGCTCCAAAATACTTTAAAAGTTTCTCAGAAATAAATATATTGTGTTTAAATGGGGGAAAAACTTGTTTTTTACCCAGACATTTAAAAAGAAAATATAATTTAGAGCAGTAATCACAATACCGTGATACCATGAAACGATGATATTTTTATCCAAGGTTATCATATCTTATACATGCCTAATTAGCTGTATATTCATAGTTAGTAAGGTAGAAGTTGGGTTAAGGTTTTGGGTAGGATTAGGATGCAGAATACATTTATAATCAATAACTACTAATCAACAGTTAATATCTTAAAGATGGGCAGGTAATAATCCAGTAGTTAATAGCATGAATTGTGACCTAAACCAAAGTATTACCTATGTTGATAAATAATGTAATAATGTAATAATTAACATTTACGTTTAAGCTAAATGTAACTAACATGAGCTCATGAGCTGTTAATGTATGAATATATCATGACTTTATACTTGGAGGGGCACATACGTCACCATCAACTCATTCTTAACTACTCATGAGCTCCTGTGTTTAAACTGTTGATGTTGATGTTGACCGAACACTTTTTAATTGTTGTTCAGTGTAAACCAACTAAACAGACTTGCATAAGGAGTTTATGAGTAGTTAGGAATGGGTAATGATGATTTGCCCCTTCAAGTAAAGTCAAGATATAATTATACATTAATCAGTTATGAGTTCATGATGGTTAAATTAAGCATAAACTAATGTGGTAATTAATACATGAATTAACAAACAAGGATATACTAACAAGTATTTAAGGTAGCCGTTATTCACACATGAACTCTCATGAACTCTCATGTTGTTAAAGTTAGTTCATGATTAACTCATCATTAATTTATATTAAAGTAATGTTTAATTTACATATTAATACATCATTATTCCCGTACTGTTGATTACCATAGGAAAAACAAATACTATAAAAGTGTTTCTTCAAAATGTATTGTTTTATGTTTAGTGAGAGAAATAAACAAGACAAGCAGGTTTGGAACAAGTAAAAAGTGAGTAAACGATGACAGAACAGTACTGTATATCTTTAACCAGTTCTAATACACCTGTCTGGAAGTTTCTAGTGAGTCCTTTATATTTTAACCAAATTTTTATACAGTATTTGAGGGTCTGCAGAATTGAGTTCTTACAATTTGAGACAGTTAACAATTAGTACAAAAACAATTCAGTCTAATTATACTCTTACATAATGTGTAATTTTGTCTTTTCATGCTTCAGGTCACAATCATATTATAATACATTTGTCATTGCTGCTTGTTTCCGAATGAATTGCAGAGGAAGAGGGAATCATACTTGAGTTTGAACTATAAATTTATTTAAAAAGCCTCAAGGGCAGTTCAAGACTTGAAAAATGTTTTTTTTAAGTAGGTGGTCACACTGAAATTAGGGACAGCAGTGTGTGGTGAACCATATAATAACAGGTACAAATTCTACGTCTGGCAAGTTTCACAGTCTGGAACAATTGCCAAAGGTCAGTCAGTGTAACTACAGTGATGAATCCATTCTGTTTGCTCAAGATTCCTCAACGCTGACAGGTAAATTAGGATGAAAATCGGTGTGTCATTTAAAACTGGATAAGCACACAAGTGAAATCACGCTAAAAATGATGGTGGCTTTAGCAAGTCAGCTTATACGTATATGTGTTTTTAAAGCTCATATCATAACCACTACATCATGTGGTATAAAATTGAATGCTTGATGTCTAAGATGCCACTGGTCTATACAGTATATATCTGGCAGTACACACACCAAGACCAATTACTTTATATTTGTTAACCCCTGTAAATTTGACCATGATTTTACAACAAATAAACTAATTGTGTTGTGCTGTAAGCATGGT
Organism: Danio kyathit; assembly: GCA_903798195.1. NCBI lineage: Eukaryota > Metazoa > Chordata > Actinopteri > Cypriniformes > Danionidae > Danio > Danio kyathit. The sequence goes on from LR812520.1 coordinate 24,242,843, forward strand.
AAACACAAAGTAACCTGGTTCTGCTACACTAACTAACATAGTTTAAGCATGACCTTTGTAGTAAAACTCTTATACAAATGGTAATCAGCACTAGGGCTGCGCAATATATCGTTTCAGTATCGGTATCGCAATGTGATCATTTGCAATAGTCACATCGCAAGATATATGCAATGTTGAGATTGTATTATAATTTATCATTTTAATGTGTTTTTGATGCCTGTGATGGTATAATGATTTTAAAAGCGTTCAGGTATACAAAATTGTACCATTTATGACTTTAACTCTGATTAATTTTATTTTTATCATTTAGTTACTGAACTTGAACAATACTGTACGGTAAAACACTTTATTTCAATTGTATCTTTTTCCTAATTGTATTTATAGATTGTAATGCATGAAAACACTCACAACACATGCAAACACAGATATGCACTGCAAATAGCAGAGACCTTTACGCAAAAGTGTCAGGGGACCCCAAAAAGTTTATACTGACAAAGTTTATATTGACAAAGTTTACGTTTTGTCAGTTTAGTCCCTAATTCAGTTCAGTTGTGCGAAAATGTACGATTTCGTGGCGTGGCACTCAATTTGGGGGATAAGCAAATCGAACTAAACTGTACAAATGAGATTGTACGAATTCATACAAATTAAAACACGAGTTGTCGTGAGATTGTGTTGAACTTTATGTGGTTTAACTGTAATCATACGAAGCTCCAAGAACACTTTTGTGCACCAAAAATGTATCTTTTTCTTGATTGTATTTATAGATTGTTATGCATGAAAACGTTTATAGATTGTTTTTATGGAGATGCAAATAGTAAACATTAATTTATTAATCTCTGACTAAACATGTGCATGAAAATACTCACAACACATGCATAAAAATAAACGCACTGCAAAAAGCGCAGACAATGACAAAAATTGTAGAGATTGTTTATTAGATTTTATGCAAATGCATTCCTACTGCAGAGTCATCCCAATCAACCTAATATTATAAATTCTTTCCAAATAGAAATGTTAAGTCATCTGGTGAAATTGTATTCATATATATATATATATATATATATATATATATATATATATATATATATATATATATATATATATATATATATATCGCAAAATAAAATAAAAAATAACAATGTTAAATTTTTTCCAATATTGTGCACACAAAAAAAAAAAAACGCGACTACTTTATTTTTATTGTATTATAGCTAAATGTTAGTTTTATGTCATTAATTACTCAAAATTATTGCTCACCCAATTACAATACCATTGAGCATTACATTTTTAAAAGATTGCAAAGGCATCACAAACTATCATTAAATTCCATACACCTAATTATGGCTTATGTAATTATGGCTTAAAATTTTAGTTTTTGTGCCAAAATTACAACTTGTTAAAATTATAACAGCTCACTGTGGGGAATTATGACAGTCTACAATTTCAGATTTCAGATCTACAACTTCTACAGTCTTCAATTGCAGTCACATTCTATGGCTATGTTTCTATCCAATGATGCAAACTAAATTTATGCGCAAAAAATTGAATATTGCATAAAAGACATGCGAATAATGCAGCGCTTCCATCCAATGAGTCAAAGTGAACAAAATTGTCACTTCCTGATTAACTGGGGGCAAATATCAACAGTAAAAAACAAATTTGCTGCAGTAGGAGAAGCTGCGTGAATCGTTTCTTTATTTAATAAATTACTTGCACTTCTGAAGACAGTATGCCTACATGCAATGAACACATGGTAACAGTTCTGGAGATAATAATAATATCATAGCTTATAATATAATAACACTAATACTAAAATGATTAAGGTGTTTTAGAATGACCAAAACAACATTTCAGATGTTTTACAGTGTGCTCAGCCTGCTGGTTTGTCCATTCACACACATTTTTATCATCACATGATAAAACAAAATCACATGACCTTTTTTTAATGCACATACTGGAATTTGTTTGGTAAAAAAGTTTCCATCGTAGTTTGTGCAAATCTTTTCTTATCGAATAAAAAGTTTATCCTACTCTGTAATGCATATACGTTTTTTTATGTGCAATTTCAAAATGTATGCACATCTTGGCGTTTCCATCAACCGTTTTTTATGCGCATCTCCAAAATGAGCATAAAAATAGATCGATGGGAACATAGCTAATGTGACTTTACAGCCTGATCTTACGAGGAAACGTAAGTTTGTCAGTTTAGTGGCTAATTCGTACGAATTCGTACAAGTTCAGTTGTACAAAAATGTATGATTTTAAAAAGGAGGTGTGGCACCCAACCCCACCCCTAATTCCAACCCTCAAGCAAATCGTACTAAACTGTACGAATGAAATCGTATGAATTCATACAAAATAAAACTAATTTACAAATTGCCGTGATATTGTGTTGGACTTTATGTGGTTCAATTGTAATCATACGAAGCTCCTAGAACACTTTTGTGTACCCAAAAAAAAAAAAAATAAAAAATGTAAGAATAGTTTTGTCTATTGCTGTTTATCAATATGCGTTCTTCAGCGATCTTGTGTCCTCGTGTTCTTGTGAAACGTCATCATCAACCGTCAAAGTTCAGTTCCAAAACTCAAGGCCGCAAGAATGGAGGACGCGTGAAAGTTCCCGGATGTGTTCTTGGCATCAAGAATGCATCGATGCAGACAAGTCATTGCGACTGAATAAAGGAGGTGGGAAGCGCAGCGTTTCATTTAGATTTTTTATTAAAGTTCAGAGATAAAACAAAAAATCTCAGGAGTTTCCCTAAATGAGACGGTGAAAGTATACATTACCATGAAAATCTTAATAAAGGCATAAACACATTAAGGGTGTTTATTTGCTGAAATTAATATTAAAATCTTTTATTTGTATTGTGCAAATAAGTATACTTGTAAGGTTATAGTACATGCTATATATATTGAAAAGGGGGAAAACAATAAATCGTTGTATGAATACTGTAATGTTTAAATCATTTTTCGTTAAAAACACATGACGGTCATGTGACCATCAGGAAGAACGCAGCATGTCATTTCTCACAGAACGCTTTCTGTGTTCTCGCGCTCTCATGAGTTTGCTCTTCCGAGGTGACCTGGCAAGACCGGTCTTCACAAGAACGCAAGGTCATTCTCTACGTCTTTGAAATTGAGAAACAGCCTATGTATTTCACATCAGGTCAGGGTCCACATTGGCTGATCCTAACGGTAATATGTTCAATCAAATTTGTTTTTACAGTTTTGGTGCACAAAAGTGTTCTTGGAGCTTTGTATGATTGCAGTTGAAACACTTGAGTCACATGGAATGTTTTGACAGCAATTCAGAAGTTGAATGAAGGTCTTGGAATGATTGGAATGACGGAAGGCCGAGTAATAAATAATAGAAATGTAATTTTTTGGGTGAACAAACTTTTTAAAACTCTTGGATATATTTTATACACTGTAAATCAGCAGCCTTGTCACAAATGCCTGAGTTCAGTCAGCAATATCTGAAACTAACACTGTACAAGCCTTGCACTTTAAGCACCCGTCGGGCTGATATCTGACCTTTACTGTCCACTGCAGAGCACACCTGAGACCAGATCGAAGTTTTCGCTCCACACTTGGCTCAAAAGCGCTTCTTTCAGCAAACGGGTGATAATAATAGTCATTTGGGGGGTGAATTTGTGTGGCTTTAATATAAGGGTCATGCAGAGTGTTTTCAGATCGACTGAACAAATCCACAGGAATTCTTATGAGAGGCAAGAACAGGCTCTGGGTGATCCTTGTGCACTTTAATTGATCCTCAGAGCTGCCAATATCTTGCTCATCATAAATTCTCTTTTAATATACTGTAGGCAGACAAAGCTCAGGTCCAGAGTCAAAATGTTACATCCCATAGACTGATTCTAGTATACATTGTGGCCAGCTATAGCAAACTTTAAACAGAGAGATCACCTCTCGCGTCCTTCAAATCACATGTATGAAAGTATTTAGGCTTTCCTGTAAAATATGTAATGTAATGTGTATTTTATATAGCGCATTTATTGTGTATGGCCATACACCCAAAGCGCTTCACAATCATGAGGGGAGTCTCTCCACACCACCAACAGTGTGTAGCATCCACTTGGATGATGCGACGGCAGCCACAGGACAACGGCGCCAGTGCGCTCACCACACACCAGCTATTGGTGGAGTCAAGAGACAGTAAAAGAGCCAATTCGGTGGATGGGGATAATTAGGAGGCCATGAAGGGTAAGGGCCGATTGAGGGACTTTGGCCAGGACACCGGGGTTACACCCCTACTCTTTTACGAGAAGTGCCATGGGATTTTTAATGACCACAGAGAGTCAGGACCTCGGTTTAACATCTCATCCGAAAGACGGCGCTCACTGACAGTCTAGTGTCCCCTTCACATTTACTGGGGCAGTAGGACTCATACAGGCCACAGGTTGAGCGCCCCCTGCTGGCCTCTCTAACACCACTTCCAACAGCAACCTAGTTTTCCCATGTGGTCTCCCATCCAGGTACTTACCAGGCTCAGCCCTGCTTAGCTTCAGTGAGTAAATATAATGACAGAAGTTATGGTAGGTTATTTGGGATGTAATGGTGGGTTTCTTAGGTTATTAAAGGTGTTCTGTCACTACTTGTTTAGCCTGCATTAATGCTTACGTCAAAATGTTCCGTCCCATATACTGATTCTTGTATACATTGTGGCCAGCTATAGACAACTTAAAACAATAGTGCCCTGCAGATGCCAGCTTTTCAGATCATACTGTATGTCTCAGTTGTTCATTGTAAATATTAAGACCAAGTGGGGAGAAAATTAATACTTTGGCTTAGTTATAAGTATCCCTTTAAGACAATGTAGTCTTGCTAGAGTTTTCGAAGCTCAACAATGTAACAAACTTTGCTAAGATAAAAATATCAATTAAAGGATTAATTCCAAATCTAATATTTTATCCTACACTCTCAGAAAAAAAGGTACATGGTGGTACAAATAAAGTTCCTAAAGGAAAAATTATACATTATATAGGACAGAAAAGACCTCTTAAGATATTGTTCCGTATATTTTATGGTACAATTGAAATGGAGGTACACAATTGTTCTCATAAAAAAGCTACATAAGTGTTGGACAACTCCTTCTTTATTACAATATCTATGAAAATAAATATTATTGGAAATGCAAAGTGATTTATGAATAATTTCCATATTAAAACATGAATCATCATTTAAAAGCATATGTTTAAAGAAACTCATAAACATTCATTATTAAGTTCTATAATTTAAAACAACAAAAAAAAACTATAGGTATTGTAAACTAAACATTTAAGGCATTTTCAAGAAACCTTTGGTAAGCATACATTTTCAATATTGATATCCACTATCAATTTGCTTTCCACTACGGCGTGAGCTGGCAAAGTTCTGCATGCAAAGTGTTCATACAGACATTTTAGTATTGTAAAGCTAATCAAACATTGTGAAATCTCGTTACAATACTTTTGCATAATTATATTTCTATTTTAAAATTGAGTAAATTAAATGAACTTTTAAGGGATTAGAAAGGTATCGTGTGAAAATTGGAGAAAAAATGTTTTATATTGTACATTGTACAAATGTATTTCTGTAACATTTTTGTGAAAAGTGTTGTGAAATGTTTAGAAAAAAATTGATCTTATGACTTGTTAAAGTTAAAGTGAAATTTTTTATTATTTATTGTGAATTGAAAATGTGTATTTACACAAACAGAAACTTTTTTTAAAACATTGTTTAAAAATGTATTTGATGTTTTATATTTACAGAAAATAAATTGACGCATTTTGGATACAGCAAAATGCCTTTAAATAGTTCTTGAAGGAACACATTTGACACTGTTAAGATACAAAGTGTCTTGTCACTGTAGTGGTGCCTTCATGGATCAGATTTGTACTTTTAATGAAGGTACAATATTATATCTGCAGGTTTTAAAAACCAAAGGTACGTTTTGGTTTCCATGGTACAAATCCCGTCCTTAAATGTACAAACTGCAATGGTACAAATTTGTTTCTTTGTCTTAAGGTACAATTCTGTTCCATAAAAAGGTACTGCCCCAGTGGCAAGGGTTTGTACCTTCTTTGGTACAACATTGTACCATTTCTTTCTGAGAGTGTACGGTACTGTATATACAGTAGTCACTGAGTTTTAAATACTGTTTCCTGTTTTTGTTTTTATCTTATTTTTTAAGGAATAACTCAGGTATTGTACACTACTGTACAATTAGTTTGGGGTCTGAAAAATGAATTAATTAATTAATTAATTAATTAATTAATTAATTAATTAATTAATTAATTAATTAATTAATTAATTAATTAATTAATTAATTTTTATTATTGCCAATACTGCATTCACTTGAATATTGGTCAAAACTATTTATTTGATAAAAAGAAAAGCTCAGTTATTTGGTTTTGCTGTATTATGTATGGGTTTGGGTAAAAATGTGTGTTATATTCTGTATAAAAAAAATTGTAACATTTCAACTAAGATTTATCAGAACATTTTAATTGTTCCACCAAATACTTTTTATTTTATTTTTATCCCAATATCAACAAAAGCAACGATATTAATTAATAATATGTATCATCATCATTATTTTACTAAACTTATTTTTATATCTGACTCGATTTTTACTGTAGTCACAATATTGCCACATAATCAACTTGCAATTTATATCCATAATCAAATATACGTAGGAGTCAAGCATTTTATTTGACTTTTAATTCAACTTGAATAACTACCTGTACATCTATTTAATTTGCCACATTCTTCTATGCGTGTAATTATGTATTTAAAATATTATCGTAACTTATATCAGGCTGACTCGTTATAATAAAACTCCATCCAACAGATTAAAAAATAACAATAATATTTTCTATAGTTCAAAACTGATTACCATAGCGCTATACAGTCATAGGCTACGCTTCATAAACCGTGATAGTAAACTCCTGGTTCACTCACCACAAGTGCCGGGACCCCTGCGACCACCGCGTACAGGATAGCCGGCGGGATCGCACTGGACTCTTCTGGTCCCAGATAGGGCTTCGTATAGGCATTATCATGACAGAAAAATCCCTGGACGTGCACGTTGAAAGTATCGGTGTACTCAAAGTAGTAAGCCAGCATGACAGTCCCTGCCATGATCACCAGCTGAAAGTAAAGCATTGTCGATGAGGGTCAAACGGATCCCGGGAAACAAACGAAGGACCTTCGGTCGGCTCCTATGGTAGTTTTGGCATGATTTCCTCTTATTCCACTGTGACTTGTCATAAAATCCTGCAGAGGTAGAAGCGCATTGTGTCGCTGACAGAGCGCTGTGAAGTGCGCTGGAGTCTGAGGATAAATTGGGTTAGAGGAGCTCAGGCTGGGCAGCCGCACGCGCTGTAGGCGTGCCGCACTTTAATAAGTCATGATCGGATGCTAGTGAACATGCACTTTAACTGATTTATCTCAATATGTTATAGATTTTTGTAGTATCCGTGCTTACATATGATCTCAATTAGTTCATCATTAGAATAGTTTTATACATATATTTTAAAAGTAATTAAACAAATGAACTATAGATTTTGTGTACTGTAAGACATGCACAAAGTGACGACTTCAGTGTAGGCTATTTTGAAGATGAATGAGGTAGAAACTGTGCACTGCTGCCCTCTTGTGAAAGTACAGCGTCAGAATGAGTAAGACTTTTCAGTAAAGCCCCAATGAAATCAAAATGGAAGTTATTTATTTATTTAGCTACTATGCGTTTTGCTTTTTATTATGTTAGTCTTAAGTTTATTCATAAACTATATGATACAAAATGGTAACAGTTTACAATATGGTTCCATTAGTCAATGTTAATAAAACTTGAATAAACAATGAATAAAACCTTTATTACTGTATTGCTGATACTGTATTAAAATTTTTCTAACTGCTTACACACAAAAACGATTTCTGAAACATCTCACTCAAAATGCAAAACTACACAGCAAATCTCCAAAACCAAAACTCAGTTTTCATTTGCATAAAACACTTTTTTCAAAACTCTACACACAATTCTCTACCTAAAACACAAAACTGTAACAGGAAGCCACTTGCTTTCCTTTTCCAAACACATCCAATCAAAATGCTACACTTATCCACCGGATCACACACACTCACTCTTCACATGTGGAAACACTAATTTCATAACTGATCACTAGGCCCACACGGAATCTGCGCGCGCAGAATTCCGCAGATTTTCTGCAGATTTTCCGCAGATTTCCGCAGATTTTTAGGCGATCATTAATTCTGTTTATTTACTTAAAGTTAACTATTTACAGTTAATCTATTTGGATTTGCATTTTAAACATTAAATACAAGTTAAAAAGGTATTTATTTTTTATTTAACATATTAAGGTTTTAGTTATGAGACTCCCAAAATAATTCCGCAGAAATCCGCAGATTTTTACCAAAATTCTCCGCAGAAATAGCAAAAAACGTCCGCAGATTCCGTCTGGCCCTGCTGATCACTTACCAATCACTGATTTACTCTAGTATAGGCCAAAGGTGATTTGACACTGGGCTGTACTGGTCCAATAAAAACTGGTTTGCCACCCATCCACATTTTGTGGTTATGTACATACCGCATATTCACCTTTTCTAAATCCTTAATTCCTATTACAGTTTTTCACAATTGTTTACACACAATTACTTGTACTTCAGACACAATGACTACAACATGTAACTGATGCACCAACCCCCTGAACCAATTTTGCTAAACTATAAGCACAATTCCTGCTTTACACTCAAATTGCAGATTTAAAACACACTTTTTTCAAAACACTACACACAATTCTCTGCATTTGGCACAATTTTCATGCAGAAAATCTCTTGTTTTCACAAGGAACACACTGTTATTCAAAATTGTAAAGTCAGTTGTCCTACTTTGCATACTAACTTATCACATAGGTAAACACCTGTCACACAAAATCGCAATTTAGAAATCAGAGCTCATCTAGTTCATAACTGGTTCACTGCCCACTTATGTTTTTTAGTTGTTTATCTCTCATATTCTCCATTTCTCAATCCTATTGAGGACTTTTTTTCTGCCTGGGGTTGGAAAGTGTATGACTGAAATCCACACTTTTTTTTTTTTTTTTTTTTACTGTACAACAGTATTCTGTAAATACTTCTGTTGATGGTATATGTAGACCACGTTATGTGCAACTTTGTGTTGGTTGGGATAAACAATGTGTACACTGTTTTTGTGGGAAAAATACAGTAAAATATATTTGGTACCCTGTATTTGTGTGTTTTGTATAAAAATAATATTCTGAAATATTTTACAATGCACTTATGTCCTATGTACTGTCTGTAGTAAGTGTAACACTGAACAAAAAAGGCTCATGGTAAGTCATTATGATGGATGGAGAAGAAGTGGTCAAAGTGTTTTACATTAAGCACATCAGTGATCAACTGCTTCTTATAAATGTTTATTCATGTGATGGCTTGTGTGTGTCATTTAAAAACAAAACACTCTTTTGAGAAGAAAGTACATTGTTTTGAATGTAAAGTTTCATTTTGCAGGAGAATTGAAGGGTTTTGCCCAATGTGTGTGTGTTTTGAGATTTGTGTGTAGAGTTCTGACAATATGAGATATGCTTTCAGAAAATGTGTGTAAACAATTGGGAAAAACTGTAAACAAACACAAAAAAATAAAGAAATTCTTTTGAGTCCAGTGCTGTAAAGTGTATGATAGGCGACCGTATGCCCACATGACGCTTCTCTATGGAATGGAGACACACAATTATGTTCTTTACTGTATTCTAAAGAATATACTTTTGCTTTAATTTTTAATTTTTTTTTTTTTACATTTTTACATATAGTATGTAATTTTTTATGTATGCTGTATACACCACTATTGTTTGGCCTAATAAATATTTTCTGTTTCTTAATTGCATTGGTGTTTACAACCTGTTCCCCCTCTCAATAGATTACTGTCACTGTAGAACATTATATTGAATTGTAGATATCAGCCTATAAAGATCAAAGAGTTTTAGATTTAGATTTAATGTTTACATGCTGCATCCAAACGTGTTATATTATGAAAGAAGTGTTTGCCATTTGATGCAAATGCTTCATTCTGACGTGTGTTTATGGCATTTTGAATGCAGTGTTACATTTTAAAGGAAATGTGAGGCATTTTGCATTTTGTGTGTGCAGTTTTGGGAATTGTATGTTGAGTTCTGAAAAAAAGGGCACACTGTTTTGAAAACATGTGAAAGCAGTTGGAAAAAACTGTAATGAACTGGCCCATATCCGGCACACTGCTTGGGTGTCAACTTGTGTATACACTGTAAAAAATGCTGTGTTTCACACAAATGATATGTCTTGGGACAGCATAAAGAAATTAAGTTAACTTACAGTTTTTCACAATTGTTTACACACATTTTCTGAAAGCATGTCTCATATTGTCAGAACTCTACACACAAATCACAAAACACACACACATTGGGCAAAACCCTTCAATTCTCGTGCAAAATGAAACTTTACATTCAAAACAATGTACTTTCTTCTCAAAATAGTGTTTTGTTTTCAAATGACACACACAAGCCATCACATGAATAGACATTTATAAGAACCATTTGAACACTGATATGCTTAGTGTAAAACTCTATGATCATTTCTCCATTTATCATAATGACTTACTGTGAGACTGTGTTTTTTGTTCAGTGTAACACTTACTGCAGACAGTACACAGGCCTACAGAAGTGCATTGTAAAATATTTCAGAATATTGTTTTTATACAAAACACACAAATTCACAGTACCAAATATATTTGACTGTATTTTTCCCACAAAAACAGTGTACACAGTGTTCATCCCAACCAACACAAAGTTGCACATAATGTGGTCTATATATGCCATCAACAGAAGTATTTACAGAATACAGTTACAGTAAAAAGAAAAATAATTAAAATAAATAAATAAAGGCAACGCAGTGGCGCAGTAGGTAGTGCTGTTGCCTCACAGCAAGAACGTCGCTGGGTCGCAGGTTCGAACCTCGGCTGGGCTGGGTCAGTTGGCGTTTCTGTGTGGAGTTTGCATGTTCTCCCTGCGTTCGCGTGGGTTTCCTCCGGGTGCTCCGGTTTCCCCCACAGTCCAAAGACATGCAGTACAGGTGAATTGGGTAAGCTAAATTGTCCGTAGTGTATGAGTGTAAATGTGTGTGTGTGTGGAAATTCCCAGAGATGGGTTGCGGCAGGAAGGGCATCCGCTGCGTAAAATCGTGCTGGATAAGTAGTTGGTTCATTCCACTGTGGCGACCCCGCAAGGGACAAAGCCGACAATAAAATGAATGAATGAATAAATAAATAAATAAATAAAAGTGTGGATTTCAGTCATTCACTGTCCATCCCAAGGCAGAAAAAAATCCTCAATAGGATTGAGATATGGAGAATATGAGATGAGCTCTGATTTCTAAATTGCAATTATGTGTGACGGGTGTTTACCCATATGATGAGTTAGTATGCAAAGTAGGACAACTGACTGTACAGTTTTGAATGACAGTGTTTTCCTTGTGAAAACAAGAGATTTTCTGCATGAAAATTGTGCCAAATGCAAAGAACTGTGTGTAATGTTTTGAAAAAATTGTGTTTTAAATCTGCAATTTGAGTGTAAAGCAGGAATTGTGCTTGTAGTTTAGCAGAATTGGTTCAGGGGGTTGGTGCATCAGTTACATGTTGTAGTCATTGTGTCTGAAGTACAAGTAATTGTGTGTAAACTATTGTGAAAAACTGTAATAGTTTTTACAAAGTTACATGAACTGAATATAAAACAATTAAGATTGAGAACCAAAAACCTCAAGAATTGTGTTGTTCCAGCATTTTAAATAAGTAGTTTGAACAAGCAGCAAACATCATTTTTGTGTGTATGTTTTTGACAAATGTTTTCGATTTTTTTTCATCATTTCTAGTAAGATGTTATATTGTATTACAGTTTTTTTCTGAATGCTTAAACCCTAACCAAGATTCTTATAGCACAATTTATAAAACGATTAATTCTTATAGCAAAACCACTCACTGAGTTTGTGAAATTAAAAACACAAACACTGCTTTGCACTAAGTTTGCAATTTTGTACACACACTTTTTGCAAAATTGTAGGTACAATCCACTGCACAGCATTCTTTTTGCGGAACTGTAAACACAACTGCTTTACACTGAATTTCCAAATGATCAACACACTCCTAGCAAAACTATACACATGTATGGCTATTATTTACACTGTTTTGCCAACTGTCTGGCACACTGGCACATGTGAAAACAGTTTTAGATAATTAGTTCACTTTGCAATCAGATACTTTCCCCGGTGCCTTGGACTAGAGGACATTGCATGTGATGTAGATGAAATTTTGTGGCCGGACCCAGAGACACGACACAATGTAGTCTGATTTATTTTTTTTTAGTGAAATTACTATTTTGTGTTTTGATTTAGAAAAACTCTTGTGTTTGTTTTGATGTGTGTAAATAAACACCAGTACTTGAAGTTTGCATCCCTGTATGTTTACAGAACTATGAGAAAGGTATGACCTCAAACTGACATAGCCTAGCTTGCGCTCTGAGAAGGCAAAAGCCAGATGTTTTTCTTTATTTTCTTTATAATTGTTTATATTTGCCTTTCAAAAACATAACAATTTAGGCCAAACTCAATTCAAACATAATCTTGCACACACTGACTGAGACATGTCATACAGTGAATCAAATATAAAGCCATAAAATTACACACAAAAACAAAACAAACAAACATACAAATAAACCAACAAAAAAATAAATAAATAAATAACTTGACAAAAAAAGAACAACATACCGTGCAGACATCAAATAGAAACTCTGTAAGGGGTTAAATAAACCATATTCTTAAAACAAATCATACAATTGTTTAGTCCTCTCACCCTTAATTATTTTTAAAGCTTCTACATTGGCGGCAAACTCCTTTTTAAAGATCAGTTGAGGAGCTGTTTTTAAAGCAAAAGCCAGATGTAGTTTTTATTTATTCCATCAATGTGTAGTTGGCACATTGTGTGCTTATTAATGTGACGGCTTGTGTTAAATGTTTGATACAAAAAATACAATTTTTACGAAGGTTTGAAGAGTTCAGCAAGGTTTATTAGCTTTTGCAAGAGAACTAAAATGTTTTGCAGATTTGGTGAAGGGTTTTCTTATTGGTGTGTATTTTGCAAAAATAGCCAATAGTTACAAAAAATGAGCTTAAGCATTCAGAAAAAAACTGTACATACTGTAAGTTGTTTGAACAAGCAGCAAACCTCATTTTTGTGTGTATGTTTTTGACAAATGTTTTCGATTTTTTTTTTCATAATTTCTAGTGAGACGTTACTATTGTATTAATCAAATATTCATTCACTGCAGTTATGACTAAAGCTCACTCTATTTAGTTGCACATGATTAAATTGTTATGATGTATCATATGTGTCCACCTGAAATTCATTTTAAGAGGTGCCTTTGTGCACAAATGCTGCATGCAGAGTCACTGCCTAATACAGGGATGGGCAAACTTTATCCTGGAGGGGCAGTGTCCCTGCAGACTGATCAGTGTCTTCAAGATCACTAGAAAGCTGCAGGCAGGTGTGTTTGATTAGGGTTGGAGCAAAAGTCTGCAGGGACACCGGCCCTCCAGGATCAAGTTTGCCCATCCCTGGCCTAATAGAACAATGAGGCAACAAGTCTGCTGCCTAAACTTTCATATGCACCACACGCTGACTGGCCCAGATTGGCACAAAATGGAAATGTTAAGCAAAAAGAGCTGTTCTTCCTTATAATGGAAAAGTGACTAATCATTCAGAGGAATGAACAACCCTCTGATGACACCCTCATTTATAGCATCAAATAATTAACTAAGCAAATCTTTTATAACTGCATTAACACGTGAATGTAGCTCGATTAAAAACAGCCTAAAATGATGGAAACCACTGCTGGTGGGTAGTTTGTTTGTTTGTTTATTTATTTAGTTATTTATTTATGTATGTATTTATTTATTTGTTTATTTATTTATTCAGTTAGACTAACATCCCGTTAATTTAGACAAGCTGCATCTCAATTCATAAGTTAAGATATGTGCTTCAAAGTGCACAAAGTCTGGACCGAGCGTGGTGTAATGAGATGGTCTGGCCTATAGACGACTGATCTCATCTCCTAGCAATTGAGCAGCAGTAACATATATATTGTTATTACAGTTTTTCTCAATTGTTTACACACAATTACTTGTACTTCAGACACAATGACTACAACATGTAACTGATGCACCAACCCCCTGAACCAATTCTGCTACAAGCACAATTCCTGCTTTACACTCAAATTGTAGATTTAAAACACACTTTTTTCTAAACACTACGCAAAATTCTCTGCATTTGGCACAATTTTCATGCAGAAAACCTCTTATTTTCACAAGGAACACACTGTCATTCAAAATTGTAAAGTCAGTTGTCCTACTTTGCATTCTAACTCATCACATAGGTAAACACCCGTCACACATAATTGCAATTTAGAAATCAGAGCTCATCTCATATTCTCCATTTCTCAATCCTATTGAGGAATTTTTTTTCTGCCTGGTAATGGAAAGTGTATGACCGAAATCCACACTTTTTTGTTTATTTTTTAACTGTAACTATTCTGTAAATACTTCTGTTGATTGTATATGTAGACCACGTTATGTGCAACTCTGTGTTGGTTGGGATGAATACTGTGTACCCTGTTTTTGTGGGAAAATTATAGTAAAATATATTTGGTACCGTGTATTTGTGTGTTTTGTATAAAAATAATTTTCTGAAAAATTTTAAAATGCACTTATGTAGGCCTCTGTACTGTCTGTAGTAAGTGTAACACTGAACAAAAAAGGCTTACAGTAAGTCATTATGATAAATGGAGAAGAAGTGGTCATAGTGTTTTACATTAAGCACATCAGTGATCAACTGCTTCTTATAAATGTGTATTCATGTGATGGCTTGTGTGCGTCATTTGAAAACAAAATATTATTTTGTGAAGAAATCACATTGTTTCAAATGTAAAGTTTCATTTTGCAGGAGAATTGAAGGTTTTTGCCCAATGTGTGTGTGTGTTTTGTGATTTGTGTGTAGAGTTCTGACAACATGAGACATTCTTTCAGAAAATGTGTGTAAACAATTGGGAAAAACTGTAAATGGATAGTTCGCCCAAGGGATAGCTAGATAGGGATAGCCCAAAATTTAAAACGTACTCGTTTACTCACTCTCAGTTGGTTTCAAACCTGTATGAGTTTCTTTATTCTGTTGAACACAAAAAAGATATTTTGAAGAAAGTTGAAGACCTGAAACCATTGACTTCCATGGGAAGAAAAACAAATACTATCCAGCTTTCTTCAAAATATCTTCTTTTGTGTAAGTGAAACAGGTTTGTAACAAGTAAAGTGTGAGTAAATGATGACAGAATTTAGTTTTTTGGATTAACAATCCCTTTAAAACTGTATTGTCAATTTATGTACAAGTTAAAAATATATATAAACAGTTGTCGGTCTATAAAATCCAATTTAGTAAGATATGCTAAGTAAGATACAAGTTAAACCTGTTTTTTTTAACATGTAAGTATCACATTTCATTCATATATTAAAACAATACTCACTTGAAGGTGTAATCTGGATTTTTCTCATTAAAAAACATCCTGTCCAAATTAGTGTGCAATGAATCTTGAGATAATCTAAACCATGAAGGATCCACCCGTTGAATCTTTCATTGCTCAGACACTGAAGGACACATTTGAAAGCTGTGTATGGATACTTTAAATTGAGACAGCCTTCATCATGTCAGATTGAAGTATGAACCACACTTGCTTGTACAGGGTTCATGACGTTGTTTGTGACAATTGCGCCTGATAATTTGAAATTTGTCTGTTAAATAGATGAAAAATGAAAATTCTGTCATCATTTACTCAACATTGACATGTTGGAGCATGTTGGTAACTGCCAATAATAGTATTTAATTTTCCTAGTATGGAAGTCAATGGTTAACACGGTTCTAACATTTTTCAAAATATCTTTATTTGTGTTTAACAGAAGAAATTCAAAATAAAAAACTCAAGCCAGCTTGGGAAAAGCCAAGGATAAGTAAAAGATGACAGAGGTTTAATTTTTGGCTGAACTATCCCTTTAAGGTGGCAATGCTGAACATGTTTTTTTTAGTACGTATACTGTAAACATGCATAGGTTGAAGTGTCAGTGTTTCTGGAAGGTGATATAATGTTTGCATATCTTTACAATATCCTTCACATTCCAAATAAGCTCTCAGTATGTGATGTGTTTATCCCAGTGTATTGCATCACAAATTAAAAAATACAGCAGTCTCAAATACAGCAGTTTCATTGGCTAGTGTGATTTACTATGCATTAAAAGGTCAACGTGTGTGTGTGTGTGTGTGTGTGTGTGTGTGTGTGTGTGTGTGTGTGTGTGTGTGTGTGTGTGTGTGTGTGTGTGTGTGTGTGTGTGTGTGTGTGTGTGTGTGTGTGTGTGTGTGTGTGCGCGTGTGTGTGCGTGTGTGTGTGTGTGTGCAGTAGACTCACACCCTCAGTCAAAATCAACAGGTCGAAGGTGTTGACACAATCACAATCAATGACAAAAATGATCCTTGCTTTTAGACAAACGCTTGTAGACTTTGCTAAACACTTTCACTCAAGGGTCATCCACACAATCATTCGAAGTGCATTTCACTTCATGAAGTGGACTAATAAGGACTCCAACATGATTTGTGACATTATAAACTGCCTTTAAGTTATGGTTCATTCAAAAATGAAAATTCAGCCACACTCCCTTCACTTATTTAAAATCTATTCAAGATTCTTTCTTCAGTTGAACACAAAAGAAGATATTTTTTTTAAAAGCTGGTTGATGGTGCCTAAGATTCCATAGTATTTTTTCCTTCTATGGAAGTTGGTGGATCCCAGAAACCTGCATTCTTTAAAATATCTTCTTGTGTGTTCAACAGAAGAACCTCATTGAGGGCAACAAAATGATGAGTTAATTTTCATTTTTAGGCAAACTAACCCTTTCAGTTTACCTGCTGTATAGGAATTACTGAAATATTGGCACGTTTTACCATGTCTACTTATTATATTGGATTACAATGCTATATTTATTTTACTGTTGATAATATCTCTGTAACTGATATGTGGTGTCAACATGAAGACCTCCATGAGGGGGAGACAAAGCAGCATTTTAGAGAATTTAATAGGACCAGAGTTGCGTTAATGTCCATATTCCTTAAAATGCCACTCAATGCCACTTTGAAATCTATAAAGCTGCTGTAGTACAGAACATAATGTTTTGCTATTATTCAAACTCTTTTTGACAAATAGAACATATGTATGCTCACCAAGTATGCAGTTATTTTACAAAAAATTATATTAATTCGTGAAATATTACATATTTTAAATAACTTTGTTGTATTTTATTACATTTCAAATAATAATAATTTATTAGGTCAATGCCAAAATGTATTCAGTGTTACGTGATCCTTCAGAAATAGGCTGTCACTGAATATATATATATATATATATATACATATATATATATATATATATATATATATATATATATATATATATATATATATATATATATATATATATATATATATATATATATATATATATACTGTATATAAGAGCAACAAATAATAACTTGATGTCTGTTTGATTGACAAAAAATTGGCAAAATGTAGAATTTTTCAATAAATCATTTGTTGACCCAAGATTCTCACAGCAATCAGTCAAGTTTGGTGAAGGAAAAATCATGGTTTGAGGTTACATTCAGTACGGGGCCTGCAAGAGATCTGCAGAGTGGATGGCAACATCAACAGCCTGAGGAATCAAGACACTTGTGCTTCCCATTACATTACAAACCACAGGAGAGGGCAAATTCTTCAGCAGGATAGCGCTCCTCATACTTCAGCCTCCACATTAAAGTTTCTGAAAGCAAGAAGGTCAAGGTGCTCCAGGATTGACCATCCCAGTCACCAGACATGAACATTATTGAGCATGTCTGGGGTAAGATGAAGGAGGAGGCATTGAAGATGAATCCAAAGAATCTTGATGAACTCTGAGAGTCCTGCAAGAACACTTTCTTTGCCATTCCAGATGACTTTATTAATAAGTTATTTCAAGAGTTCGCCCTTGCTGATAATTGGTTATAATGCGTATTTGGCATGCTGTCCCAGGAGAGAGCCCTGAGCTTGTGAGAACCTCGAGCCCGGGGCTCCCTCCCGTTGCAGGGCGAGAGGGGAGTCTGAGCTCAGTATGTCTCGAGAGCTCCCCCTGCTTGATAATGGTAAATGTAGATTGTAAACGCTAAGGAGGGTGTATTTGAATTCGAGCTTGTCTATGATGTCAATTTAGTTTTGTCAATTTACTTATGTTACATGTTTTTGGTCTGTGAGAGGAAACCGGAGAGCCCCGGGAAAACCCACGCAAACACGGGGAGAACATGCAAACTCCACACAGAAATGCCAACTTGGCTAAGTAAGATCTGAGCCAGTGACATTCTTGCTGTGAGGCAATGATGCTAACCATTGGGCCTCCGTGCTGCCCTGACAAGGAAAGGGGAGGAGTAGGGGTGGAAGGGGGGATTCTTCAAGACGAAGATGGCTAAGGTAAGCTACTCTGGTTATTTATAGTGATTAAGAATCTTCTGATTGGTGGATCGTGCATTAGCTAACGAGGATCAGCTGCTATCAATCATAAGCGCGTGCTCCTCTCGAAATTAGTTTATAAATAAACTTCACTTAAGTCATTGCAGAGATGTATGGACGCAGTCCTCCAAGCTATATTCTATACTGTACATTATTTCTGTTAAGTGACAAGACTTTTGTCTAAGCAAAGTCAGACCTTACTGTCCTAATTAAATAATTAATACTCATAATCTAGAGGCTTTTGCTTTACATATTAGCCACTTCTGATACCAAATGACTTTTGTCAGGTAGTGTGTGCGTGTGTATATATAACCAAAATTATTCTATTCTAAATTGTAATAATGTTTCAACATATCACAATAGTATAGGTTCTTTCCAAGAAAACGAAGCTGATGGCAGATACTTTAAAAAGCATATACTTTTTATTTAATGCTTATATTTTTTCCTGGTATTTGAGGCCTCACTTAGGCTACCATATGTTATCTATTGATATTTATCCCATTTTCTATGTCATTCACTATTTCATGTTAAAAACTATTTATTTAAGCATTTATTTACACATTTTGCACCTACAGTAAACTGTACACTACCTTTGAAAATGTCTAGATACTAACACTTAAATTGAATGTATCAATATGGACCACTAAGGAACAAATGTATACAGTATGTTACTTGCCTTAAAGGATGCTAATAATAAAAAGTTTAAGGTATAGATGCATTATAAAGCACTTGCAATCACACATACAGTTTTTGCGTAAGTATATCTCTCTTTTAAATTATTCATTCATTCATTTTCCTTCAGCTTAGTCTCTATTTCATAGGTCACCACAGTGGAATGAACCACCAACTATTGCACCATATGTTTTACGCAGCGGATGCCCTTCAAGCTAACCCAGTACTGGGAAACGCCCAAACACACAATCATACACTATGGACATTAGTTTATTCAATTCACCTATAGCGCATGTTTTTGGACTGTGGGGGAAACCGAAGCACCTGGAGGAAACACACGCGAACACAGGGATGCAAACTCCACACAAAAATGCCAACGGGTCCTGCCGGGACTCAAAACGGCAACCTTCTTGCTGTGAGGTGACAGTGCTAATCACTGAGCCACCATGCCACCCTCTTTTAAATTAATATTTTCTCTTGAATGCTTTATAATATGTGTGTATACACTATTAGTCCGTACCAAAGTCTGGACCCAATGGAAATGGAAAACTGGAACTAATCTAGCAAAAAACGTAAGATCACAGTCTTTACATCCAAATTAAAATGTTTATCTTAAATAAGATTGTAATAAACAGGAAAAATCAAGAGAAACAAAAAATAACATTTATTGTGCTGCCAATATAACATTGCAATATCTGATTGATCTGAATTTAAATTTATTATATTTTTATTTCTAAATATGCTAGGTGACCAAACTCTTATTTTAATAGATATAAATGTTTAATAAAACACTTTTGTTTAAATGCACCTAACACTATTGGCTATATTCATTGAGATATTGATCGTTTAAAAGGGGGTGTACTCATTTATGCTTAGCACTGTACAGTACATGTCTTATTGCCATGAAATAGACAGTCCACAAGATGGCGTCTGTGCCTACTGAAAAGAAAAGCAGATTCAAGTTTGATTGTTACTTTTGCTCAGTTCACTCTTAATGAGGATCGAAGAATTATTAAATTAACCCAGAGTCATTTGTATTATAATTAAAGTCCTGTTCCCAATTCATAACACTGAACTTTTTATAATACTGAACTATTTGTTACTCACATATACCATTTGCTTTACTTCATTAAAAAGAGATTAAGTCATATGCGCCCCTTCAAGATGTTTTGTTTTGCAAATAATTTCAATGATGTCTAAAATCAATTCAGCATGTTAGTAACATAATAATTTATCTAAAACAACGCCTTATCTACAACCGTTCTGAGAATTTTAAAGCATTTGACAGTCATGATAGTGAGAACGAGCGTGAACGCCCCCACCTCACACACACGCCCGCACGCGCGAGCTGCTGGTGAAAATGGGTTTTTAGCACACCTCTGACGTCATCTGGTCAGCATTTCGCCTCCAACAAGAAGGTTGAAGGTTGGCATAAAACATTAATCCGTGTTGGACATTGTTAAAATCTCCATCGGCGCGTCCTCGGGGATGCTCGTTGTGTTGTCATGGTTTCAGTCATGATGTGGCCAGATTTGTTACAGCATCTTTCCGTGTGTCTGTATCCGCAGTAAAAGCGCACTTGGGGATGGAGAAAACGACAGCCTGAAGGAGCGCAATTACCGCACACGGAGAGAAATTACACGAGCTGGGCTTTAGTGTTCCTCTCTTTACGCACCGCGTTATAAAGGGACGTACCGTTGATCATGTCTGCGAAGGAAAGACTCAAAGGCAAGATGACCAAAGACAGCGTCACCTTGCTACCCTGCTTTTATTTCGTGGAGGTAAGTGGGTGTAGTAGAGCTGTTTCGTGTGTGTTATGTTTAATTAATAGAGAGTGTTGAGGGTAAGCTGGTCTTCATTCATTCGTTCATTCATTCATTCGGTGGTCACGTTCAAAATCAATCACTGGAGCCACAGTCGGTGTTCATTTTGCATGACTGCTCCTTAACTTTATTTGCAATTCCAGTGGAGAGAAAGGCTGAATGTATTACACTTTTTGTTTATCAAGTGAGATGTACAGGTGCATAAGATGTCGAGACATTTTTTTTTTAATAAATAAAGAAATAATTGGCTTTATGTCTGAAATTCTGTCTGCCACAAAACCCACTCTATTTCTGATTTTGAAATGCAGTTTTCAATGTCAAGACAACATGGCCCTAGTACAGTATAGCTTGAAAAAAAAAAAAATCTAAGTCAAGAGAACATCCACACTGCTTATAAAATAGGACTTGAAACATTCTGTAAATTAGGTAATCCTAGTCAATTTAGTGGGTTTAGAATGTGGACGGTTAATATATGAAGGCTAATCTGTCGTGGCCTAGATATCAGAAAGTAATGAGTGCTGATCACTGGTTTCATGGGAGATAATGGTGGCAGTCTTTGATCTGTCTTGTTTACATGTCAGGCTGCTGCGCTGAATTCCCGATTTCCTGAAAGTTAAAGAATATTAAACATCTTGCTGTATGGTATGCATTAAATAGGGTGATTATGGACTAGATATTGGCTTTATGTTCAGTTTAAACAGTTCATTCATTGAGGAATGAGGGCATAAGTAACTACTGCGAGATGTAAGCTACAGTACAGCTTATTTTAAAGTGCCCTATTAGCCTTTTGTAATATTAACATCCATGCAATGTTTAATTTATGGCTGAAACGTCTCTGTAGAGTTTTAAAGATCAAAGTGTGCTGCAAATAATGTAGAATTAATGGTAAACTTGTGTTTCTCATCTATGTGCTGTATAGATCCGTAACAAATTTGCATATTTCGGCTTGCACTCAAACACTGTAATTGGCTCATGTTGTGGACATCATGTTGACCAGAAGCATTTACTGTCAAGACTAAACATTTATCCTCTCTTTGTTTGCACTCCTATTATAACAACCCCTGAAGTTGCAAAATCAATCTCTTACACTCTTACAAGGATGACCACCCAAATTGGAAGTTCTATCTCACATTCCAAGCTTTATGCATTTATATGCATTTACATTTTGGTTTTCCTCCTTGAAACCAAAATTAAACATTTATAGATATTGGAATAACCGTAACACTTTATTTATCATTTATTTGACCAATTCATTCACATAGTCATCATCATATTATAATGATAGTGGAAAAAATAACCAATCATCGTATTCATTGAGAGGATTTTTTTTACTGATGATGACTGCAGATGATGATAGAGAAAATAAACCCATGGATTAAACATGAACTCTTATAGCAGACCGGACATCTAGATATAGATACTAAACAAGAACATCATACTTAAATGCTTTGCAGTCGGTTTCCTCAAATGGTTTGAGTTACCTTAACTTTTTGGGTTTTACAGTGTTGTTGTGTGTTATATGTCAAGTCAGAGGTCAGCCAAGTTGTTGACAATGCGCTTTTGGATGTCAGTAATTGGAAGTCAGTGAGTTTTTTGAGTGAACTATTTATTTAAACTACATAAATAATGATGTACATTATATTGTTTGAATCACCAATAAGCTTGTTATTGTGACTGGCACTTAACTTGATACGGTTCGAATCATGCAACAATAACCCATAGCATCTATTAAGGCTATACTGAACATAAGCAACGGTCACACTTTATTTTGACGATTCGTTTGTTGAATTTAAGTTACATTGCAACTAATTATCATTAGATTATAAGTAGACTGTTAGGTTGGGGTTAGGGTTGGGGTCGGGGTTAGGGTTAGTGTAAGTTGACATGTAATTGCAAAGTTTCTTATAGTCAGTTAAATGTCTGTTGACGGACTGTTAAATGTCAGTGTCAACAGATATTAAGTAGACAGTCTACTAATACTCAAATGGACCATCAAAATAAAGTGTTACCTAAGCAACTGCATATAACAGACTATGTACTGTAAATTGAGACTAGGTAAAAATTCAGTACATCTTGAACGTATAGCTATTTTTGTTAGATTTGGCAGCTTTAAGTTAAAAAATTAATCCTAATGAGTACTGTGAATTTAATCCATTTGAGTAAATGAAGCAATTTGAGTACTGTAAAACCTAATAAGTTAAGCAACTCAAACTGTTTGAGGAAACCGATTGCTACAAACCATTTGAGTTAAAAAACTAATCTATCTGAGTACTGTGAACTTACTCCATTTAAGCTGAAGTAATGCGGTATTTAATTAACTCATTACCTTCAACACTGAGTTCAAAACTTTCTTCAAATGAGTCGAATTAACTTTCAGTAAATTTTGAGTTAACTACACTCATTTCATTTGATAAAGTTGACTGTTGGGTTTTACAGTGAGCGATGGTGATGTTGTTGATGAGGATGTCCTCCAAAAACTCAAGCTCTTATTTTCTTACCCTAAATTTCTCCTTTATAACTTTTTTCTTCTTGTTTTCCACTTTTACTTAGTTACCGGCATTTAGTTATGCTCATTCATCTACATACTCAGAGCTTCCGCTAAGAATGTGTCTTACATCATATGTCATGTTCAGTCAAGGATCAGCCAAGAACACTGAACAAAATGATTCAAAGATGATTCCTTGGATTTACTAATTATTTTTATTTTTATTTACATTAAGTGTTTGTAAACAATTAATTTGGGGAGATTTTACTAAATTATTACTAGATGTCATTTGTTTGTTTAAATTCAACACATATAAATTGTTTGCATTAATTTTGCAGCAATCATTTATTTTCAGTGGAGTTGTGGAGAATGTGAGACCTGGAGTCATTGATTTGAGTTTATCATTTGTAATAATTGTAATTTTTAAGTGAACTATACTTTAATAGTGGAAAAGATGGTGTGTTCTACAGAAATATGTTTGGATATTCTCTAAATAACCACTGAGAAATGTCCGGCTTAGGGCTTGCTTGTAATAGAAGTTTGGGTTAATTAAGTAGTCCAGTTCTTACAGTGTGTTGTGGACTCGAACTCAAACTTGAACTGATAGTGTAAAATTGATGTCATTGTTACTTAAGCAGTGTGTATCGCTGTAGAATGATGAAGCCTTTGGATCTGAAATTTAGACATGGAAATTGTTGTTTGATTTCTGTCAATCACTGCAGGCAGTAGATAAGACAAGACGCTAGTACAGACTGGCAGAGATGTATAGTAACGAAGTAGAATTACTTCACTACCAGAGGTGTAAAGAGTACCAGAAAACCATACTTGAGTAAAAGTACAGATACCTTACAGTAAAATTACTCCATTACAAGTTACAAGTCACCAATTCCAATAAGACTTGAGTAAAAGTATTAAAGTATCCGATTTTAAAAGAACTTAAGTATTTTACTCATACTGAATGTAGGCTCAAAGAACACCAAGAAAGGTTTCATTTTCCTAATATATAAATTTAATTTAACACCTTAATGTTTCAAAATGGCAGAACAAAATATATTTAAAAAAATAGAACAAAAAGTCACAGTCAAACTCAAATGTTCAAAAAAGGCACAAACAATTTATCAAAAGAAAAAAAAAGTAGTAAAACGTAGTAAAAAAAAATCAGAGCTGACTTTGATGTGATTCATCTCTCAGTATCAGAGGGGGGCAATATTTTTATTTTGAGTAGTTTTTCAATTGATTAATTATGTTTTCTCTGTATTAAAATTAAACAAAGAGGAGCACTGTTATTTTTCAACTTAGTAAACTACATATAAATTCAAGCTTCGGCCTCATCACTGGCTGCAGCCATGTTGCTAATTAAACACCTGGTATTAGGCAAGCTGCTAATTCACGTTCACATGATTTATCTCATAAATAGCATACAATACCTTCAGCACCCTGCAGATGGCGATATCGCCTCGTCTGCCCAACAAATTAGCTGTGGTAGATAAAGATGCCGACTTGTCGTGCACAATCACAATGTAATGAGTAACGGTAAGCATCTGTTCAAATGTAGTGGAGTAAAAAGTACATATAATCAATCAAAAATGTAGTCAATAAAGAGTAAAAGTTGCTTATATTTTTGATACTCAGTACAAGTACAAAGTAGCCAAAAAAATACTTAAGTAATGTAACGAAGTCCATTTACTCAAGTACTTTACACCACTGTTCACTACTGTACTTAAGTACTAAAAGGCTGTATCTGTACTCTACTGGAGTATTGTTTTTTTCTCCTACTTCTACTTTTACTTCAGTACATATTTTCGATGAGTTTAATTCTTTTACTCCGATAGTTTTTTTTATGTGCTGCATCGTTACTCGTTACAATTATAAAAATGTTTTGAATCATTCCAAACCCACATTATCACTGCCGGAGCAGCAGATGGCTCCGTCACATATATTATATTATAAGTCTTAACCCCCTGGGGTCGAAGCCCGCGTATACGCGTTTTGACGTGTTTTCACATGAAACCGCAGAAAAAAACTTAAATGACACTTTCAGTTTTGATCGTACCCAGCAAACACATAACTATCCCCTAACGTTCTCATGTGGTTCCTGTTTGGTTATTTTGTTGGGAACCAAATAAGAACGTTCTGGGAACGTTCTTTGTAGGTTATTTATTTGGTAACCAAAATATAACCTTCCCAGAATGTTCTGTGCAGGTTATTTTTGATGGTCATTTTATTACCTACAGAGAACCTTCCCAGAACGTTCCCTCTAGGTTTTATTTAGATTTTTTTTCATAACCCTGAGAGAACCTTCCCAGAACGTTCCCTGTAGGTTAATTTTGAGATTTATTTTATAACCAAAAGAGAACCTTCTCAGAACGTTCCCTTTAGGTTATTTGTTGGTTTTATTTTTGTAACATAGAGATAACCTTCTCAGAACGTTCCCTGTAGGTTATTTTCATGTTTTATTTTATAACCAAAAGAGAACCTTCTTAAAACGTTCCCTGTAGGTTATTTTCATGTTTTATTTTATAACCAAAAGAGAACTTTCTTAAAACGTTCCCTGTAGGTTATTTGTTGGTTTTATTTTGGTAACATAGAGATAACCTTCTCAGAACGTTCCCTGTAGGTTATTTGTTGGTTTTATTTTACAACCATAAGAGAACCTTCCCAGAATGTTCCCTGAAGGTTATTTTCATATTTTATTTTATAACCAAATTAGAACCTTCCCAGAACGTTCCATATAGTTTTTGTATGTTATTTTCATAACCGAGAACCTTCCCAGATAGTTTTCTGTTGTTATAGTAACACACACGTGTGTTTTAAAAAATATATTATTTATTTATTTATTGTTTCTGGACATTGGATCTGTAATATAATTTGATGATTTATTTTTTTATTTAAAAATGTATAGTATTGTAATTTAGATATAATAGGCTCGTTTGAGGTGCGCCTCGCCTTGACTGCATTGTAGACGAGAGCAGGCAGCTGCAGTAAGAGGAGGGCTCAAAAAATACATCAGAAGTCGGACACCTCCCGAATCTCGCCGTTTTGCCACCTGGAAACGTCACCTGTGGTGGAGATCGCGTTCGCGTTTTCTATCGCGGACGAATGACCTCATGAAAAAATACTATGGTGATTTATAGTAAATATTATAGTGTTTTTGAACATGTTTTTTCAGTATTGGGTTATGTTTAGTTGTTGTGATACCAGAGCAACTATACAATTTAAATAGGCTATTTTTATAATATGGTTCAAAAACACTACAGTATTCCTATAAATTACTATAGTATTTTTTAATGTGGGAGTGGATGCAATTGAAATATCACTGTTTTTACAAAAAGAGGGTCAGAATCACAGAAGATGAACAGCTCATTACTTAAAAAGGTTTATTTAAAATATAAATCTGTATATTCAACAGTGGTAAATGTTAAAAGAATGTCAAAATAAACAGCTTATACAGCAAGAAAGCTTTCAAGATATCTCATTTGGCTATATTATAAATTAAGTAACTATAGCAAGATGCTTTTGAGTAACAGGTCATGACAAATGTTTATTTATTTGTTTCGCTAGGAATGTCCCTAGAATTTGGCATTTTATTGAACAAGTGATCCATTTCTATAGTCATTTCAGACTTTCTACACTCTAAAAAAAAAAGGTTCATTGAGGTTCTATATAGAACCCTGGGGTTCTATACTTGGCAAATAGAACCTTTTACCCTAAAAATGGTTCTATTTAGAACCCTTTGAGTGCAAAGAACCTTTTGATTAAAATGGTTCTATAATTTTTGATTTATTAGATAATTATTAAAGATTATAAAATAATTATAAGCTATAACACAGAGAGACAATGATTTTTGAGTCCAAACCTAATAAAATTATTGCTGTGGTCAAAAACCTAATCAATGTACAGTATGAAGGAATTTTTTTTCATGCAGGTTTGTACATTAGCATTTTATATATACTTAATATTTAACAGTTTTGACAAATTATTTTGTGAAATAAATAAAATAACTAGTTTATTTAGACTGTGCAGTACCATGTTGTTATGGTTTAATAATTTATTTAAAACTAATAATCATAAAAAAGCCCTCTGGTGTCGTCGTCATTCCTATTGGTGGACTGGGGGTGAAGAGCCTCGAGTCGAGAGTGACGGTTAACTTTTGAAAAGGAGAAGTCCAATATTTCAGCTTCATCATTCAGGTACGTTATTAATTTTAAAATATTATAATAATAAAATATAGCGATTATGAGGTAACGTTAATGTTTCTATTTGATATAAAATCCCTTGTTATATGGTGATACAGACTGAATATGGGGGTTGGGAGTAACGTTTATATGGATAAATACTGTGCTTTACTGATGACCTCGATCGTCACCCTTGGGTTCAGAAATCTGCGTAAGTTGAATTTGCTCTGCTTTGTATTAGAAATAAGTTACAATCTCGCTTTATTTGTTTGTCAATATTAATTAAACTACCAATAACAATAACACAGCCGTGTTATTTGAAGGCGAGCTTCGAGAGGGAGCGTGAATAAGCGCGTGCACATTGTTTTAACGGAAATTTGATATGAGCCGATTTCCGCTTTTTTCCCCGAAAGTTTTTGCTTCACCACTGAACAAACGCCCACTTCTAGCTTGTTCGTGTGTGTTTTATCAGGGTTTGAGCTAAACTCTGCAAAGTAGTGGACACTACTGCCCACTGTTGAGACATTCGGGCTAGTCTGCATCGGTCTGCATTAAAACCGCAAGGTAGCAGTGCAGGGCTCGTAACCGCACCGTGCACGCGCTGAATTCGTGACGATTCAATTCAGATCAATTCATCTTTATTTATATAGCGCTTTTACAATGTAGATTGATGTGAATGATGTGCAATATATTGCTAATATATTATTGAATTATTGAAACCTTTTAAAGCCAAAACATATTTTAATAATCCATAGATGAAAGATCAGGTGTTATTTATGAAGGACATAAAAATGCAGGCTAAATGTATTTTGAAATATTGAACCTTGTTAAATATATATATTTAAAATTCATATTTTAATATATATCTTATTTGTCTTCAAACAGCCTGGAAACTGAACTGCATCATAAATCTTGTGCTCTGTATGTATCATTGTTTTAAAATCCAAACAAACTGTATTGTGGTAACTAAAATTAAATGATTATTATAAAAGACATTAACATTGTATTCATGATTACAGAAAAGAGTCATGGAACCCATATTAAGTTCCCAACCTTGGCCTGCAGGACACAAGTAGCTTTAAAGAGGAAGGATCCCAGCTAAAGAAGGACTCATGCCCCATCCATAATTTGACATCAACAAGCACACCTGGTAAATTATTGTATTTTATAACATGCATATTTCAGACTTGGTTGTTGGGTGCTGAAATAATATATGTATCACAAAAATATTCTATTACTTATTGGTGCAGTTTTAATACAGTGAGAATATTAAGCTCATTGCTTATTAAAAAGTCTTGCAGAGAAAAATTTGTTTTGAAAGAAAGTGTAAATTTGCCTACAGGATACCTTGTTGGAATGTCTTCAAAACAAATTTAGAAATGAAAGGATTTCAGTGGTGAGCTCATCAATTATCTTGCAAATGAAGCAAAAGTATGGGATCAAAAGGAAGTGAACTAGACTGAGGAACTTAACACAAGGCAAGTTCAGTTCAATAAATTTTATTTTATGTCAAAGGTCGATTAATTCTGTGATTTAAATTCATATTTACACACTCTACAATGCTGTCTTCCTACCTCAGATTGTGATGGACCTGGAATGTGACACCAGTTACTCTTAAGTCAAGAACCGAAAGAAATACACTCTATTCCAGAGTACATATTATGGAGGAATTTGCAGAACTAATGGAGCAGTTTCTTCTTCTTGGAGTGCCACTGCTTGTGAGTATACACTGTTACGTTGTGTGCCAAATAGATATGAAAAATTAGTGTATGTTACATTCTTATAGCTCATTTGGTAAAGCAATGCATTAGCAATGCCAAAGGTGTTCCAAGGCTCACATACTAATAAATGTATAGATTAAAGACAATCTTAGTCCTTTGGATAAAAGTATCTGCCAAATATGATGTTTGTTATTTGATATAGAGTTATTTTGTTTTGTTCCTATTCTAATTTTACTGTTTTATTTAATGTACCTACTGAATTCAGGTCACTCAGAAATGTACATTTCATGAAATTTTGTAACAAATGAATTGCAGATTGAATAGAAAATATATTACAGCTGTCTACACTGTATTTCTAATCAACTTTGTGCGCATCATGTTTCTTATTGAGCATTCGGTCTTGAAAAGGCATCACTGTATGGTATACAATTGAAACCTTGAGTTCAAGATGACTTTAAGGATCATGTATTGCTGAAAATGTGTCATTTGGAAACTTACACATGAAGTAAACAAAATATTTTGCATTTAGGATGCGGCATAGAAAGCCTTGGTGAAGAACACAGAAAATCTTTAAAAGAAATTGCCCAAAAGAAGGGAAGGAAAGAAGGAAGTGGTACGTCAGCCTCACTGGACCAGCAGAAGAAACCACAGAAGGTAACTACACCCTATATCCCCCCCAAACACAAACAAACACACACACACACACACACACACACACACACACACACACACACACACACACACACACACACACACACACTTTAATTATATTAATTATAACTGTAATTCTATTTGATGACTTATGGTTATTGGTTAAAAGTACTGAACATTAAAATATTGTTTTACAGAAAATCCAAAGGTCCTGCACCAACCAGAATTCAACAGCTCTCCTGATTCTGTCAAGGCTTGAAGTGTCAGCATTACAATGGACAACACTCACTCGCTATCCTTCAGCTCAATCATTTATCAGAGGCACCACAGTGGAATGAATCACCAGTTACTTTGCCTTTCCAGCCGCAACCCAGCACTGGGAAACACCCATATACTCTCTCTTACACCTACACACATTCACTCACTATGGCGAGGTCACATATACTGTGTGCATGCCTTTGGACTGCAGGGCAAACCAAAGCACCCAGAGGAAACCCACACGACCACTGGGAGTACTTGCAAACTCCACACAGAAATGCCAGCTGACCCAGTCGGGACTCGAAACAGTGACCTTGCTGTGAGGTGACAGTTCTAACCAGTGAGCCACTGTGCCACCCATGGACAAATATATTTACATTATAAGAGAGCCCGACAGACATGGACATGCTACAGGTTGTGGAATGGCTGTTCGCAGTGTTTTGTCTAATCATTTTGCAATGTTTTGTGTGCCATTAAACACTTTCTTTAATGACTCTCATTAAACATTATGTATTAAAATGGTTGTCGCCATGACCAATACATACATGTACCGTCAACTTGTTGAAATTGTAGTGTTATTTAATAGATGTTTTAATTATTTGTGTATTGTTTCTATATGCATTGTGATATATTTTTCTTAATTTTAGAGATGTTTGAAAGTTAAGTACTGTAATTGTTTAAACAGTAAACAAGCTTATGAAAGTTTATCAAAAAGTGAAATTAGTAGAATTAAATTGTTGAATGCCATCAAGCTGTTAATGATGTTTACTAATTAAATAAAATGTAAAATGTTTAGAGGTAGATCTGCCATCTAATACAAAGTATGCAGAGGTGCAATTTTAAATATTATTAAAAAAATATTTGTATAAATGAATTGAATAAATTTAAACAATTTGAATTTTCTGGATTGGTTTTATTTTTTTTATTCAATAATAAATAACATTAATTCAATAATAAATAAAAAGAACCCTTAATTGGTTCTAAATAGAACCATCTAACTTAAATTCAAAGAACCATTTGGGGTTCTATTTAATGAACCCCTAAAATGGTTCTATATAGAACCTTTTTGGGGTTCCATATATGAAGCGCTTGATAGAACCATTTTTGGTTCTATATAGAACCGTTTCTTTTAAGAGTGTATAGAGGGCATTAGAATGTATAAAGGGAAATACAACTAAAGACAAAATTATAAGCCCTCTTGTGAAGTTTAAAAAAATGGTATTGCATCAAATATGTGAAAGTGCTGTTTAACAGATTTTGTTTTCAACAGTTTTATAAACTAATTTCTACTAACTCTTTGTTTCTAGTGTTTGCCATGATGACAGTAATATATTATATATTTTACATACAGTTTTTTTTGCAAGATACTAGTATTCAGCCTAAAGTGCAATTTAAAGAGTTCACTATAGATTAATTATGTTAAAGAAAAATGAGGAAAGCCATTGGACAACAGTGCTTTGTTCTGCAAACATAAAGAAATTATAAAGGGGCTAAATATATTGACATGTTTATTAGGACTATAAACAGCTTTCACTCCAGCCAGACTAAAATAAACAGCCCAAGACTTTCTCCAGAATAAAAACTATAGGCTGTAGGAAATACTGGGAACATGCTCTTGATCTATTAAACATTACTTTTGACTTCACATACATGTGTGTGTGTGTTTGTTTTCTTTACTACACCCCTTTCTCTTATGAAACCACACAAAGATGAGGCATAATGGCAAAACAGTCTGATTACCTCATGTATGCATATATGCATGTTTTGGATTGACTTTCATGGAATAACATTGCATAAAAATTACAATACAAACCTCACACAAACATACAAAAAAGTGAAAATGACAACAAACAGAACTTTAAACTGAGGGAGAAATAAAATACAGCACATGCACATCCTAATTATTTATATGTAACATTTAGTTATATTAGATAGGTCACATTATGTTTTTACAAAGGTGTGTTTTGTCTTTGTTTGCGTGTAAATCTAAATAAATAAACATATGTAATGCTCTTTATGACTTTTTTTTCATTATCAACGAAAATACAAAAAATGTATACAACAAAGCCAGGACAAATCTTAGTAAAAACAACATAGGGAATAACGTGTAGTTTGTCAGTCTCATCCAATGAGCATTCAGCTGTGTCGTCAGCCAGCCGTTTCCCATCATGCTTTTAGTGGGCGCAGTCTTTTGAGAGCAACTGCTGCCGACTGCTCAATCCGAGGTTCCCGCCTCGCGATCGCGAGAGTTTTTTGGCGCACGTCAGCGTGACATCAGAGCCAGGCGGACGCAACTCGGACACATTTCTAACCGGCATGCATCTTGCGGTGATCACCGGTGATCGATTCTGCGCAGATTTTGGCCACCTCAAACGAGCCTATTATTTATATGCGTCGTCGACGTCGACTGTATCACGTGATTAATTCAAACCAATGACGGGCGGCTGGAACTCTGCACGCAAGACCTGTCACTCAGACGCCGACTCAGCTTCTTGACGTCATCAGCCAGCTGCGCTAATCAGGTAGGTTTATCGATTGTCTTTTGTTTTCGGTATTTTTTGAGCACTTTTGAGGTCAAAATCCTAATGAATTTGTTCATAAACCGAAATTCTTATACCGAATGTAAAGGTTAATGAGACCATTAATCAGATTATACGGTACTTGCTATTTAAATGCAAACGGTTAATTTATAACGGTCAACTCGTTACGTTAGCCACTTCAGAGTCCGTTGTCTGAGGCTATATTATCTTCTAAAACCACATAAATCTATTAACTTAAATCATTTTACAGTCATAATGGTGTTAGTTTGATTTATTGTTGAACTGCTCTTCAACCAAACCTTCGAGGTGGCTATATGAGCTGGTATATTGTAGAATGGCAACGTGAGTACAGTAACGTTATCTTTATCAATGAATGCAATGACATTTAACCAACTTCGCACAGATATAATTTTATAGTGTACTTTTTACAAAGGCTAACGGTAAACAGTTAATTTTAGGATATAATTAACGTCATCTCTTTTTGTAGGCAAAGTCTATAGCAAGTATAACAAGCTTTTGTAACAAGCTGGGAGAAGAGAGGCTCATTGGCCTTGTATATATATATATATATATATATATATATATATAGGTTTTACACACACACACACACACACACACACAAATGTGGTTTATAAGAAACTTTCATAGACATAATGATTTATAATATACAAATTATATATTCTATCCTCTAAACCCAACCAAGTAATGTCATAATTGTATTCAAGTTTATTTAAATAATGAAAATTAATGTTAAAATCTTGAAAAGATGAAAAAATTGAAAAGTCTCTCTAAATGCATTACTCCTCTTATCATCTTATGCATTTTTAGATATCATTACACATTCTTAAATTTTTAGGGATATACCACAAATAATATCTTTTTCTCTTTTCAGTACTGATCTCCATCCAGCCCCAGTTGAGCAGAGCTGAATCAACTGATCAAGATCTCCAGTATTACAACAATCTGCCAGGTACAATCCTGCAACAGCGTAGCATGAGCTTTCAAGTTTAAGAAACCCTTCGATATTGATTAGCCAGTAATCACTGTTGGATTATTAAAACTTTTTTAAAACAGTGTTTTTATTTTTATTTTTTTCATTTCCACAGCTCTTGGTTAGCAGGTTGAAGCACATTTCTGAATTATTCATTGCCAATCTTAGTCAATCATAATAATTTGTTTTGGATCAATTTTTCATTTTCACACTCAACGTAGAGCACCGGGGTCAGATTGACCTCCTCCAGACCCAAACATATGGGTTATGTACAATATTTAAATCATAATCACTAATTTTTCTCTTTTTTCCACCTTTTGCTTAACCGCAGATAAACAAAGGTCCATCCGGACACAGGTTGCTGGATTTTTTTGATGTACATACAGGTACTTTTTTCACTGATGTTCATAAACATATTTAATATAAGAATAACTGACATTTAAATATAATTAAAGGATTAGTTCATTAAAAAAGTAATTAAGCTATTAATTACTCATTTTTGTTTAATTCCAAATCTACTTTGTTTATCTTTAGAACACAAATTATGATATTTTAATAAATCTGAGAGCTCTCTCATCTTCCATAGACTTCAAGATTCCAGACTCCTCAAAATCCAGAACAGGAACCCAAACAAATCCTCAGACCATATGCTTTCAGTGGTTCAATCAAAATATTATGAAGCTATGAGAATACGTTTATGCACACATAAAACAAGAATAATAACTTTATTGAACAGTTTCTTCTCCTCTGTGCCAGTATAGGTGGCAGTATGGCACTGGTCATACGAAGTAACACTTCAGCAGCTTGACACACAATAAAAAGCACAGCACTCTCTTGAACATGTCTTATATTGACACGGAAGAAAAGAAACTGTTGAACAAAGTTGTTATATTTGTTTTACGAGCGTGGAAAAATAATTCCTTGATAATATTCATTTCAAACCCTGAAGGTACATGGTCTGTTTTGAGAACGTTTTTTGTTGCCTTTTCTGGACTTGTGTCTGAATCCTTGCTGTCTATGGTTGTGGGAATCTCCGTTTTAATTAAAAAAATATCATAATTTGTTCAGAAAATAACAAAGGTTTCGGGGTTTGGGACAACATGAGAGTAATTTATCTAAATATACAAATTATTTTTTGGTGAACTAACCCATTATTAATGCTACAATTTAAAGTCATTAATAATTTGTTAAATGGTTTGTTAGTGCAAAATATAAATATGTATTTTCATAATTTATATTGGATTTGTTACATTTTTGTGTGTGAGTGAATATAAGTATTGTGTGTGTGTGTGCGTGCGTGCGTGTTTAGTCATTGAACATCTTTACAAATAAAAAGATAATGATGCTACAATTTAAAGTCATTAATAATTTCTTAAATGGTTTGTTAGTGTGAAAATATAAATATGTACTTTAAATTCATGCAAAATATTTGAAAAAAAAATGACAACATGTCAACTAATTTGTAGGATTTTTTGTTTATTTTAAATTGAACTTTTTAAATGTTTTATTCAATATTTTTCTCTAACATAAATTTGGGTGTACTAATTTTGGACTGTCGTCATAAGTTATGCTCCAGATTTGGCTTCAGTACTGACTAATCTAATGTGTATGCACAAATATGATATTGTAAAGCTTCCTATAGAGAATATAAATTTAAATGAAAGATTTGTGAGAGGTAAACATGTATAGGTTGAGCACTTTGTTGATTGTGCACTTATAAATGAAGTGCACGTCTACTATCTCTCTCTATGTATGTGATTGTTTGACTCTT